>JABUQX010139417.1:5000-14826 GCA_015478945.1 Trachelipus rathkii | reverse complement strand
TGATTATTCTATGAGTGCTGGGTGAGTGCCAGGTGAGTGCCAAGTGAGTGCCAATGAGTGACAATGAGTGCCAAGTGAGTGCCAATGAGTGCCAAGTGAGTGGGCCACATAGTGCCAAGTGAGTGGCACATAGTGCCAACTGAGTGCCACTTTTTTCAAGCCTTTTCTAGCCTCCCCTGAGCCTAGAATAGCCCTAATATGGGTGTTTACCCCTAGGTAATAAGGTATGAGGAATCGATTGGTGTATATTACAAGTTGCTAGGTTTTTTTTTTTTTTTTTTTTTTTTTTTTTTCTTGGAGTTTCTACTATGAGTTAGTCTTTTCTATCACTTATACACTTTATACACTACGACACTTATACACACATTCACTTGCCGCTCTAATACACACTATTACACTTACCATAGACAATTACACTTACACTCACACACTCGATATTTTAATCCCTTCAACTTTGATGGCTCAAATTTTGATGCCTCAACTGATCCTCAGCATAATGCCTCAGCATGGTTACCTCAACTTTGAAAGGTTCAATCTTTGATGACTCATTCTTTATGACGTCATCTGTTACCATCTATATTATGATTCATGCTTTGATGAAATTCATCTTTGATTGGCTCATCTCTACCAGCATCGTAGAACAGATTTAATATTAATTCTTTCCCCCCTTAGTTATAAGCTGACCACCAGGCGCAGCGTGCGCCTCCCCGCAAAGTGATGACTGCCCGCAACCCGCAGAGTGCGACCCGGCCGCGTTCTTTACGCCCGCCGCCGAGCGCCCGCAGAGCGCAATTTTCCCGGACCCGGCCCGCCGCGTGCGCCCGCCAGGCGCAATTTTCCGCGTACCGCCCCCGCGTGCCCCGCAGCGCAATATTCCCGCGCGAAAGAAAAATATATATACTATAAGTCATTCATTTTATTTCATACTTAAACTATTCAAAGAATTCTTTTCAAATATACTATGAGTCATTCATTTTTATTTTTCATACTTAAACATTTTTATTTAAAAACATAGTATTTCTAAAACTGAAACTCATTACAGACCTATTATTTAAAACACATTTTATTAACATTATTTTTTTACTTCAATACTTTTTACTTAATACTTTTAATTTTATAAATTTTTTAAAAATTGTATGTAAGAAGAAAAAATTCAGAGTGTCTGATATAGTTAAACATTTTATTTTACTAACAATTGTACGAAATTTTATAAAAAAATACTTTACATACCTTAAAGCAGTTAAAGCAGTAAAAACAATTAGAGGTGTTTTTACCTAACACCTAGGGGATTAGTATGCCTTTGTTTTTACGCTTTACTGCTTTAACTTTCTGCTTTACTGCTTTAACTCATGTTTTACTGCTTTTAACTTTCTGCTTTACTGCCTTAACTCATGTTTGCTTTACTGGTTTAACTCTCTGCTTTACTGTTTTTAACTCTCTGCTTTACTGTTAACTCTCTGCTGTTGCGGGCGGAAAGATAAAGTTACCAACCTTATCTTTTTCTTTATATATTTTTTATTTTTTTTTATTACTTTTTATTTATTATTTCAATTTTTATTTTTGTTTTAATACTTTTTTATTTTTAATTTGTAATGTAAGTAAAAAAATTCAGAGTGTCTGATATATAAACATTTTATTTTAATAAAATTGTACGAAATTTTTATTTAAAAACATATACTTTACATACCTTAAAGCAGTAAAGCAGTAAACAATAGTGGTGTTATTACCTAACACAACACCTAGGGATTAGTATGCCTTTGTTTTACTGCTTTACTGCTTTAACTTCTGCTTTACTGCTTTAACTCATGTTTTACTGCTTTAACTTTTTTCTGCTTTACTGCTTAAACTTTCTGCTTTACGCTTTAACTTCTGTTACTGCTTAACTTTCTGCTTTACTGTTTTTAACTTTCTGCTTTACTACTTAGCTCATATATTATTACATTATGTTTTTTATTTATTTTTAATACTTTTATTTATTTTTATTATTATATTTTATTTATTTTATTATTATTTTATTATTTTATTATCCTATTTTTATCTTTGGGTTTATTACATTATTAATAATCTGTCTCTGATTTTAATTTGTCTTAATAATTTTTTATTTCTTTTATTATTATTTTTATTATTTTTATTATTATTTTATTATTTTTATTATTTTTTATTAATTTTATTTTTATACGTAGTGTTATTTACTTTACTTGCCTATTGTTATTATTATTTAGAACACACAACACACACACACAACACCACACACCCACACACATTCACCTATGACCACTTATACAACACATTCACTATGACACTATACACACATTCACTATTGACACTTATACGCACATTCACTATGCACCTTTATACACACATTCACTATCCACTTACATTTACCCATAGACACTTTACATTTACACTTACACTCACACACAGATTTAGTTACACACTTACATTTTACCCTTACACTCACACACAGATTTAGTTACACACACACACATTTTTACTTACACTCACACAGATACACACTCACACACAATTTTACTTACACTCACATAGATTTACTTACACTTTCACAACACAGATTTACTTACACACGCAGATTTACTAACTACTCATACACAGATTTACTTACACTCACACACAGATTTACTTACACTCACCTAGATTTACTTACACTCACACAGAATTTACTTACACTCACGCAGATTTACTTACACTCACCACACAGATTTACTTACACACACTCACTTACACATATAACGTATAATTTATTAAAACATTTTATTTTTAATTAAAAACACGTACATTTATATTAATCATTCAAATATTAACTAAAATTTATTTCATAGTTACTTAAAACTTCTATAATAAATCTATCATTATCTTTTAACAAAAGAATTTATTATTAACTGTTTAATACTTTTTGTTTATAAATTTTATAACTTTCAAGTTTTAAAAATAATTTTTACTAAAATATGAAATTTATTTAAAAACATATATTTTACGTACCTTAAAGCAATAATCAGTAAATCAATAAGGTCAGCCCCTAGCACCCTCTACACCAGCTACGCCATGTTTTGTTCTATTGACTTACAGCTTTACATCATCTTTACCCATGTAAAATAAAAATAACAAAAATAAGTTCTTATCTGCTAACATAACATGTATTTTATTAAATTCTTTCTAAGTTCTTATTTAAAAATAACAATTTTTCACTTACATTTATATTATTCGCTCGATGTTAACTAAAAATATTTCAAAGTTTTTTAAATAATTCGGATTTTCTTTATTATTATTATTATTTTATATCTATGTACATTGACAATCCATCACGAGAAAAACACAACAACCCGCACTCCTTACAGATACGAAACTGACCTGATCTCTCTCTGTAAAATGTGTTGAAAATAACTACCTTAGGTCTTAAATTAGGATAATCCTTTTTGTAGCCCGGGGGATTTAGACCTAATTCCAGGTCAAAATATTTTTCAAACTGACCTTTTTCTGTCAAAATTGTGGTGCAATAACTACGTTTTAGGCCTAAATTTAGGTTAAGCCTTTTTGTATCCCAGTTGTCTCCCAGCTGATTTAGCCTAATACTAGGTCAAAAGGTAATTCCAGTAGAGACAAGAATCGAGAATCAATGTTATTATTATTTATAAATATATTGACCAAACATGCTGGATCGGTAAGATCCTTTGAGCAGGTAAGAAGGAATGTTTTTTACCTTTCTTGTGAGTGGACGGAGTAATCCTTATCTTTATATGACCTTACCCGTGATTGGATGAAAATTATATTGGAGGATGGGTGTTTTAGATCCAAACTCATTTTAAAATCATATACTCGTTTGGCTCTTAAGCGGCTGCACAAGTCTCTGTGTAATAAAAGTGTTCTATTTTCATTAGGAGATTAAATCACGAATTACCTTAACATCTATACCCTTAGTGAAGGCATAACTTATGGAAAATCAAGATCCCAGGAAGTAGGGTTTCATTCTTATATAAAAAAAAACCCGGGGATTTGATTTTCAAATGTGCCAGCCAATCAAACGTATATAATACCCAAGTCGTATTTCGTGAGTCCAGGTTAATTACTTTGGTATATGTATCACATGAAGAGTGGCTTACAGAATACTTAACCAAGCTCAGCCATGAAAGTGTAACGAAACAGGTATCATCAAATGTGAAGATGCCAGCGATAAGCAACTTGTCTATGATTTCCTACCTAACAAAACATAATCAGTTTGGAAGTTAGACTATGGGAGAGAAATAATGAAACAGCAGTATTTGAACCTACATCATTTGGATTCTACATTTCAGGCCTAGCGCAGATGAAATATATGTTAGAGGTACGTAAGCGAATGTTATTGCAGCTGAAGAAGACATATGTATTATCTAATTACGTAACCGTAATTTATTACATGTTATACCAAGAATACTACGCATTTAAGAAAACTTTGATCGATGATCCTATTATCATCGATCGCCTCCTAAGTTCTATAGACGTACAGAAAGTTCAATTTATCTACTTAGAAAACAATGGCAGGAAAGTATTTACTCACTAACCCCGAATGTTTTAAATATACTATGATATCTGAGAGGGAACTTTTTACGTATGTGTTAACTGAGTGTATTAATTGCAGACACGGAAACATATATCGATATATGATAAAATGATTTGATTTTGCAAATGATTTTAGAGAATTTTAAGTATAAAATAATCATAAAACACTGATGTGTAAAATGTATGTGGAGGTGTTATATATAATAATATTCCTGTATTATATTTAATGTGAACCTTATATATAAAATCATTGTAAATATATTTAACACTCTTGTATATATTTAATTTTAGCCTTATATATATATATATATATATATATATCATAATATACTATATATATATATATATATATAGTATAATATATATTATATATATATATTATATATATAAAAATTACTGTAAGATAATGATTATTAAATTTCTAATTATATAGTAAAGTTTTATTATCCCTTATTTACTTTCTTAAATAAATATTTTCATGTATGTTAAGAGTTTAAATGAACGAAACCGCTCAAGATATGAAAAAACATGTTTTTATCCATCGGAGCCCTCAGACGTTCGCAACTATAGACATACCTAAAGCGATAAAATTATTCTCGACCAATCACGTACGAGGTCATATAGAGATAGGGATTACTCCGTCCACTCACAAGAAAGGTAAACATTTCTTCCTTCCCTGCTTAAAGGATCTTACCGTTCCAGCATGTTTATTTCAAATATATTTATAAATAATTAATTAACATGGATTCTCGAATCTTGTCTATACTGGAATTACCTTTTGACCGAGTATTAGGCTTTTAAAATCAGCCGGGATACAAAAAGTTTATCCTAATTTATACCTTTTGGCCTAACGTAGTTTTGCCCACCACATTTTACAGGAAAAAGGTCAGTTTTGAAATATATTTTTGACCGGGAATTAGCGCTAAATCCTCCCGGGGTACAAAAAAGGATTATCCTAAATTTAGACCTAAGGTAGTTATTTCAACACATTTTTACAGAGAGAGATCAGGTCAGTTTCGTATCTGTAAGGAGTGCGTGTTCCGCTCTCGGTGTTTTCTTTCGTGATGGATATTCTCAATGTAACATAGACTCATAATATAATAATAATAACAAGAAAATCCGAATTATTTAAAAAACTTTGAAAATTTTTTAGTTAACATCGGGCGAATAATATAAATGTAAGTGAATACATTGTTATTTTTAAATAACGACATCTTTTTAGAAAGATTAATAAAATTACATGATATGTTAGCAGAGAAGAACTTATTTTGTTATTTTTATACTTATTACCTCCGCCTCAAGATGATGTAAAGCTGTTAAGCCTCAAAAATAGAACAAAACATGAGACGTAGCTTGGTGTAGAGCGACCGGTGCTAGGGGCCTAACCTTGTTGATTACTGATTTGTATTGCTTTTAAGGTACGTAAAATATATGTTTTTAATAAATTTCATGATAAAATTTTAGTAAAAAGTTATTTTAAAAACTTGATAGTTATAAAATTTAGTAACAAAAGTATTAACAGTTAATATAAATCTTGTTCACAGATAATGATTGATTTATTATAGACAGTTTTAAGAACTTTTGCCAAATAATAAACTTGACAATGATTAATGATAAATGTATGTGTTTAAATTAAAAAACACCTTAAAATGTTTTAATTAAATTACTACTTTATATGTGTAAGTTGAGTGTGGTTGCTGTAAAGTCAAATCTGTGCTGTGAGTGTTAAGTAAATCTGCGTGCGTGTTAAGCTTTAAATCTGTGTGTGAAGTGTAAGTAAATTCTTGCGTGAGTGTGTAGTAAATCTGGTGTGAGTGTAAGTAAATGTGTGTGTGTGAGTGTAAGTAATTCTGCGTGTGTAAGTAAATCTGGTGTGTGATGTAAGGTAATCTGTGTGTGAGTGAAAGTAAATCTGTGTGTGAGTTGTAAAGTAAATCTGTGTTGCAGTGTAAGTAAATTTCAGCGTGTGTATAACTAAATCTGTGTGTGAGTGTAAGTTTAAATGTAAGTGTCTATCTAAAATCTGTGTGTGAAGTGTAAGTGTAAATTTAAGTGTCTATGGGGTAAATGTAATTGTCATAGTGAATGTGTGTTATAAATAATAAATGTGTGTATAATTGTCATAGTGAATGTGTGTATAAGCGTCATAGTGAATGTGTGTATAAGTGTCATAGCAGAATGTGTGTCCCGGGTGTGTGGTGTGTGTGGCCTCGTGTGTGTGTGCTGTGTGTGAAGTGTGGGTGTGTGTTCTAAATAATAATAACATAGGCATGAAGTAAATTAACCACTACGTATAAAAATAAAATAATAAAAATAATAAAAATAATAAAATAATAATAAAAATAAATAAAGATAATAATTAAAATAAAATAAAAAAGTATTAAAACAAATAAAATAAAAAAACTAAATGTTACACTACGTATAAAATAAAATAAAATAAGATAATAAAAAATAATAAAATAATAATTAAAGAATAATAAAATAATAATAATAAAAATAATAAAGTATTAAAATAAAATAAAAAACAAATAATAAATATATATATTAAAGTTAGTAAACATATGAGTTAAAACAGTTAAAGCAGGAAAGTTAAAGCAGTAAAGCAGCAAGTTAAAGCAGTAAAGCAGGAAAAGTTAAAGCGAGTAAAGCAGAAGTTAAAGCCAGTAAAACCATGGAGTTAACAGGCAGTAAAGCAGAAAGTTTAAACAGTTAGTTAAAGCAGTAAAACAAAGGCATCTAATCCCTTAGGGTTAGGTAATAACACTCTATTCGTTCCTTTAACTGCTTTACTGCTTTAGTATGTAAAGTATATTGTTTTAATAAAATTTCGTACAATTTATTAAAATAAAATGTTATATAACACAGTCACTATGAATTTTTTTATTCTGACATACAAATTTAAAAATAAAAAAGTACTGTACGAGAGAGAGAATAAAAATAAAAATTGAACCAACCGAACTGCTCCACTCTCAAAAATATAAAAGAAAACATAATGTTAATAAATATATGAGTTAAGCCAGTAAAGCCAGAGAGTTAAAACAGTTAAATCAGAGTTAAAACAGTTAAAGCCAGAGAGTTAAAGCATAAACATGAATTAAAGCAGTAAAGCAGAAAAGTTAAAAGCATTAAAACATGAGTTAAAGCAGTTAAAGCAGTAAAGCTAACAGTAAAGCAGTAAAACAAAGGCATACTAATCCCCTAGGTGTTAGGTAATAACACCTCTATTGTTTTACTGCTTTACTGCTTTAAGGTATGTAAAGTATATGTTTTTAATAAAATTTCGTACAATTGTAGTAAAATAAAATGTTTATATATCTGACACTCTGGTTTTTTTCTTCTTAAATACATTTTATCTAATTTATAAATTAAAAAGTATTAAGTAAAAAGTATTAAGTAAAAAATAATGTTAATAAATATGTGTTAAATAATAGGTCTGTAATGAGTTACAGTTTTAGGTTCGCGAAAATGTTTTTAATAAAAATGTTTAAGTATGAAATAAAAATGAATGACTCATAGTA
Source organism: Trachelipus rathkii (assembly GCA_015478945.1). Lineage (NCBI taxonomy): Eukaryota > Metazoa > Arthropoda > Malacostraca > Isopoda > Trachelipodidae > Trachelipus > Trachelipus rathkii. The sequence continues at coordinate 6,754 of JABUQX010139417.1, read as the reverse complement.
TATTTGAAAAGAAATTCTTTGAAATGTTTAAGTATGAAATAAAAATGAATGACTTATAGTATATATATTTTTCATTCGCGCGGGAATATTGCGCCTGCGGCGCACGCGGCGGGCGGGTACGCGGAAAAATTGCCGCCTGCGGGCGCACGCGGCGGGCGGGTACGCGGAAATATTGCGCCTGCGGGCGCTCGCGGCGGGCGGGAACGCGGCGGGTCGCACCTGCGGGTGCGGGGCAGTCATCCTTTGCGGGGAGGGCGCACGCTGCGCCCTGGTGGTCAGCTTATGAACTAGGGGGGAAGACATTAATATTAACTCTGTTCTACGATGTGGGGTAGAGATGAGCCATCAAGAGATTCATAAATATGAATCATACAATATAGTATGGTATCAAAGATGACGTCATCAAAGATGAGTCATCAAAGGTGAAACCTTCAAAGTTGAGGCATCAATGCTGAGGCATTAATGCTGAGGCATCAAAGTTGAGGCATCAAATTTGAGCCATCAAAGTTGAGGCATCAAAATATCGAGTGTGTGAGTGTAAGTGTATATGGTTTAATGTAAGTGTCATAGTGTGTATAAGCGGCATAGTGAATGTGTGTATAAGTGTCGTAGTGTATAAGTGTATAAGTGATAGAAAAAGACTAACTCATAGTAGGAAGCATCCTAGCAACTTGTAATATACACCAATCGATTCCTCATACCTTATTACCTAGGGGTAGACACCCATATTAGGGCTATTCTAGGCTCAGGGGAGGCTAGAAAAGGCTTGAAAAAAGTGGCATTCAGTTGGCACTAATGTCGGCACTCACTTGGCACTATGTGGCACTCACTTGGCACTCATTGGCACTCACTTGGCACTCATTGGCACTCATTGGCACTCACTTGGCACTCACCTGGCACTCACCTGGCACTCATAGAATAATCATAGAACACTAATAGAACATCACTAGATACTTCTTACGGTGATTGGGAACCATCAAAGCCATCAAGTTAGCGTGGGTCAAAATTGACCCATGGTATATGGTAAGGTCAAAGGTGAAATATCATGGTCAAACAAGGTTAAGACATCAAAAAAGGGCTAAGCCCCTAAAGGAAGGACAAAAAATTACCGTTGGTCAAAATTGACCCATGGAAGACCAAAGGGTAGCCAAAATTTACCGTGGGCAAAAAATGGACCCATGGAATACCAAGGGTTGGTCAAAAATTACAGTGGGTCAAATTGCCCATGGAAGACCAAAGGAAGCCAAAAATTACCGTGGGCCAAAATTGGCCCACGGAGGACCAAAAATTACCGTGGGCTAAAAATGACCCATGGGTATATGGCAAGGTCAAGGCCTAAATATCATGGTCAAAACAAGGTTAACGAACATCAAAAAGGGCGAAGCCCCTAAAGGTTACCAAAAATTACCGTGGGCAAAAATTGCCCACGGTTGAAAAAATTAGGGGGCGTAAAATAGGGTGGGAATACGTACAACGGTGCTGACGCAACGTTTGGGCGCACCCTTTCTTTTCGACAGGGTTGCTAAAATTAGGGGTGCCGAAAAATTAGGGGGCCAAAAATCAGGGTGCCGAAAAAAATGGGGGTTGCCAAAAAAAATTAGGGTTGCCCAAAAAATTAGGTTCTCAAAAATTTAGGGTTCTCAAAAAAATTAGGGTTCTCAAAAAATTAGGGTTCTCAAAACATTTATGCTACTCAAAATATCGACTTTCCTTAAAAGGACAAGGGTAGGTAAAATTTGGGCCAAAATTGGACC
>JABUQX010139416.1:25000-27444 GCA_015478945.1 Trachelipus rathkii | reverse complement strand
ATAGATATATATATATATATATATATATATATATATATATATATATATATATATATATATATATATATATATATATATATACTATATATATATATATATATATATATATATATATATATATATATATATATATATATATCTATGCTATATATATATATATATATATATATATATATATATATATATAGTATATATATACTGTATATATCGATGAAACGACTTTAATAAGGTTGGTAAGTATGGCTCACTAACTTGCTCTTTCACTGGTTTGGAAAATCATCAAGAAAAGAATTGCAACTGCTTTATGCCATTTTCTTTTACATTAACTCTGATACGCGGAATTCTCTTTACTCCATTAACAGAAGGAGGAAGTTCTGTTGCAATTTCCAAAATCCCTGAAATTTTTCATCGATGTTTCCGAAAAAATCTTCAAAACAAGCATAAAATTATCGATATTACTAAGGGCAGTTGCTATCACTAAAGGTAAAGAATGCAATGCACTGTAGTAGGTAATGGAAGAGTGAAGAAGAATAAAGTTGAATTCATAAGTAGTAATAGAGGATTTGTTACTACTGTCATTATTAAACTTATAACCAATTCACTCTTCAGTACAGATTTCAAAATATTTGAGGTTTTTGAAGAATTTTCAATATCTTGATTCTTGACCCCATCTCAATCTCCTCTAAAGTTTCTACAATTGCTTTAAAAGCTTCTCTAAATCGTAACAATCCATCGTAACTTTCCACCCACCCTGGTTAACAAATTTGTATTAGATTTGTCAATTTTGTTTCTGGAAAAATCTTTCCTATTTTTTCTATTAATTAAAAAATTGTCCCCCTAGGTAACCTAAATTAGCACCCTGTTGTTTTCGCTGTGCCAATACACTTTATAACTTCTTCTCCACATGGATATGAACATCAATGAACATACATAGCCGCTGGATGTTTTCGATATAGCTTAAACACCTCTAAAATTTTTCTTCATTATTGCTGCACCATCATATCGTTTTCCAATCTTCAACATTCGTAATATTGCCTCCGCCGAATTCTTTTAAAGTAGGCAACGTTTATCGGGTAACTAGCGCGGGAAATTTTTATTATTATTTTTCTCTTTTATAACGAGTGCGGAATCTTAAAATTTTGACCTTTATTTTAATAGATCATAAGAACTAAAGTTCTTAATTTTTATACATTATATATTTTTACAAAGATCCTCCTTCTTACGCTCTCAATTGATTAGTGTTAATAATAATCTGCATGTTATACTCTGATGATAATTTATTCAGTATATATATGTATGTAATATGTGAAAACAAAATATATATATATATATATATATATATATATATATATATATATATATATATATATATATATATATATATATTTAAACTAGCGCTATCTCCTTCTATATATATATATATATATATATATATATATATATATATATATATATATATATATATATATATATAAAAGTGAGAAAATAATCGTTAGATAGTTATGACTGATGTTGAATTAGAAGAAGACATAAGTTATATTTGTGAATTATCTTTGAGTTAAAGTAATATATATATATATATATATATATATATATATATATATATATATATATACTACTAAATATATATATATATATATATATATATATATATATATATATATATATATATACAAAGGTGGGCATTAACGCGTTAAAGCGTTAATCCGTTAATTAACTCGTTAATTTTTTCGTTAACTTTTAACGCTTTCGTTAATTTCGAAAAGAAGTAACGGACTATTAACGAGTTACATTTGTGAATTAACGTTAACGAGTTAAAATTTTCCCCTACATCCGTTAACCGTTACCTTAATTTACGAGTTTATAAAATATTTTCTTATCAGATTTTAAATTGTATTAGATTCGATTTCGACAGATAAACTTTTCTTTTCGAAATTTCTAAACGCTCCTCTCAATGACTCAAAATATGTGTTTTTTCTTACACGGTTATTATCCCGTTTAGAAATGTTTGACGTTTTTCTTTTGCTGTATTCTCATTTCTTATTGGTTCGCTGAAGAAAAAAGAGATAGTGACTGTTGCCCGTTCAATGAGTCATTAACTTCTTTCGTTCGTTACTTGAACTTGCTATGCTGATAGGCTTAATATCATTATTAATATTGTTAGGGATATTATTATTATTATTATTATTATTATTATTATTATTATTATTATTATTATTATTATTATTATTATTATTATTATTATTATTATTATTATTATTATTATGGATGTCATGCTGATTTTCATTAAACAAACTATTGTTATCAGTCTGATGATTAAAAAAAGAAATAATATTAATAAAATTGCAAATAATAATAATAATAATAATAATAATAATAATAATAATAATAATAATAATAATAATAATAATAATAATAATAATATCCTAAACAATATTAATAAT
>JABUQX010139416.1:0-20000 GCA_015478945.1 Trachelipus rathkii | reverse complement strand
TAATATATGTATATATATATATATATATATATATATATATATATATAATGTAAATATAACTATAGACATTGCCGTACTATAGTTTAAATTTATTATAATTCTTTTTATTTAATGGGAAAATTGAGAAAATTCGTAAAAAATCCCTCAAATCAAATAATTCTCAGATAGCATTACCAACCATTCCGATACTAATTTTTTTATTGCTCCCTAGAATACCAAAGGCCCTATATATATATATATATATATATATATATATATATATATATATATATATATATATATATATATATATATTATATATATATATATATATATATAAATATATATATATATATATATATATATATACTGAAAATGTTCGAAAGAACTTTCATACAAATTGAAGCAGAGCCATAATAATTATTCGGTAACAAGTGACTAAAAGCATGAGTGTTATAATTTACGTGAATTTTAAGTCACGCCAATTGTCACAGTTGAATTCAAATTAAAAGATAAGCAGTTGTTATTGTCAAAAAATATTAAAATAGAGTAATTTGGGTAGTAGCAAAATTATTTCATATTTCTATTACTCGAAGGCAAGGAGCGAAGTACCGTCTAGAATATTTTATATTTATACTGTTTACACGAATGGGGCAACAATGTTCTGCGGATGAATTACCGCATCAGAAGTCAGAAAATTCTTAGAGTGAAAGCATAGAATAAACAGTCACCTCTATGGAAAGTATGCTAGTGATATATTTGGAAAACTTCCAAAAAATTCAAAAAATTCCCAGATGGTCGAGACGAGATCAAAAAATTTCCCGTACAGTCCGCAGCAGACGTTAGGGTAGGTTAGGTTAAGTTAAGTTTTGTTGGATTCGTTAGAAAAACTCTAAATAAGCAGATTTTTTTTTTTTTTACTTATGTCGACCATGTGACCTGTTGATCATTTTCCCTGTCAACCATTTATTATTAGCTTCGAATAAACATCATTGATCCTGGCATTATCACCAATCAAACAAACATTTGAATCATCTATTAAAAAACGTATAGTAAACACACATACACATATAGGTCACCAAATCTTTAAAAGAAATATTCTATTAAGAGAAGGGCGAAGCAAGATATGAAAATATTTCAATATTACTGAAATATTATAATAGTCTTAGTAAAAAAAAATCCAGGCACATTAAATAAAAGTATTTTTAAAGTATTAATAAAGTTTTTAGATAATAAATTAAATAAAAGTATTTTTAAAGTATTAATAAAGTTTTTAGATAATAAATTAGCTATAATAATTTTATTTTATATTTGTGAACTTTAATATTATTTATAATTATATATATATATATATATATTATATATATATATATATATATATATATATTATATATATATATATATATATATATATATATATATATATATATATATATATATATATATTATAAGTAGTTACGGGACAGTTTGACCGGTGACAGCTTTTTCTCAAAAAGTATAAGAGCTATAGGTCTGAAACTTGGAATATAATCTATATATGGGATAATACCGAATCCGTGTAATTTTCAAGTCTGTAGGATGTATATAGAGGGGGGTCACCCCCGAGAGCGTAGCCGCTACGCCGCGTTTAAACCCTTTTGGCTTTCCAAACCCGAGAATGAGTTAGCTAACGGCTAATCATCGACCCAGGTGTTCGATGCGCATGAGAGAGAGAGAGCGAGCGAGCGCGCGCGCGCGTGCGTGCACATACACCCAATGTTATTATTATTATTATTACGTCGAAGATTCGATTTCCGAAGGAAATCGAATCTGAGTCGAAAAACGATCCCTGTAAGGGATCGTTTTTTACGCACTCCGACTTCGATCCCCGGGCTGCGTCTCCGCATCGGTTTTACGCGACATTGAGAATCCAGCCTTGCCTCCGCCTTCCCTATGAACTTATTCGACGTGCTACAAATTGGAGGATGGTAGATGGTAAACCATAACCTCGGGTATACGAAATTACGCTGCGTGGCTCCCCCGAAGGGGGACCCCACCCCCTCTAAAAATTAAAATTGATCGTAAGAAGGCTGAAATTTGGTGACAGGATTCAGAGTTGAGTTTCTAGAAAACTTGATATGTGAATCTGTGAGTTGCTCCGGCACCGGTTGCTGGAGCCACTTGCCGGTGCCGACGTTAATAAAACAGTCCGTATAACAACAATTTAGTGTCTTTATAAGGTTATTCAAGGTCGTGAGTTCGAATATGATGGTTATAAGTCCATATAGGATGTCTAGGATCCCCCATTAAGGGGTCCTGACTGAAAAAAAAGAAGCACAGGAGTGCAAAACAAGGTCGAAGGAGGAAGGAAAGAAGGATGAAAGATTGAATTGAGGAAGGGAAGAAGAATGAGGGAAGATGGAAGAAGAATGCAGGAAGGAGGAGTAGAAGGGGACAGATGCACCGAAGGGTGGACAGCGGCACCGGTGTTGGCGCCGGTGCGTATGTCGATTGTATTAAATATTTGTGTAATGAAGCAATATTGGTGTTCCTTATATATGTTATTGGGTCTGTAGATTTCGAAAATAATGGTTTCAGAATCATTAAAAAATAATAAATAAATAAATAATAAATAAATAAATAAAATTTCTTATTTTTTATGTTTATAACTTACAGATTTACGTTTTACATACCCTAAAGCAGTAAATCACTAAATTTCAAACCACCATTCAGCCAGCATCCAACCTCCCTCAGGACCATCTGTGATCTATTGATCTATTGATTAAGTCACTTTTTGAGTATCATTTTTGGATAAACATAACATAAATCAAGTTCTTTATACAAAAGATCAGACAATATATGCTGACGTAACAAATTTTTCACAGTAATAAAGCTTACTTAGCATCATCTAACTATGAATATAACCCACAACGAGAAAACTTAGTCCATCTTAAACAGAACTAAATGGAACGTTAACAAGTTCCACCACTTAAACACCCGTAAAGTAACTTATTCACACTTGATCCAAACATGTCTCATAACATAACAAGTTAATTTACATTAACATTCGTAATATGTTAACAAAAATACTATAACCTTGTGTAATTATATATAGACCAACGAAAGTATGCTAACGTAACAAAGATTTTCCTATTAATAGAGCTAACATGATGTAACATGAACTAAGAATATAATTCACAACGACAAACCTGACACATCTTAAGCAAAATTAAACGGTTAAACATCAACAAAGATCACACTTATCAACAGTTAAGTAACTAACAGACTCACAAAAAACATTTTCCATTCATATTTATCAAACCAAATCTCCAACATGACAATGTTAATTTTACATTAACATATAATATTTAACAAAAATTTACCATAACCTCACCTAACCAGCATAAACCTATGGGTAAGACAAAACAAAGTTTTTACTCTCTGTAAAACTAAACTATGAACATAACTACTTAGCACCCAACAAACCAGATGAATAAAACAGCCTTCCACAGCAATGCTATCAATAAATCGAACCATAAAGAGGAACTAAAAACAAGTTTCATTTTTATAACATATAATTTTCATTGAAAGAGTGTTATATAAAGACATTAAAAACATATAAATACATAAAATATAAGTTATTTTAAATATTGAATTCATCTGATCGCGAACATAGGATTAAGTTGGGTAGCCATATATATCTCTCTAAGATTCAACATCCTTTGAAGGATTAAGTATAAATGCCTTCAGCTGCAACTAAACCATTTTTCGGTATATTTTGATTCAGCAGCACCCATTCTCTCATACAAGAGAGAAGTAACTTATCAAACTGATAGTTTATTAATTGCACTCCGTATTACTGCATTTATAGGGAATCCGATGTTTGTGAAATATCAAGATTACACCATGTGCCTATACGTATTAAGTCCTCAAGTATGCCAACATCTTTAAGATGCGATGTTAGTCGTTTTATTTTAAGCAATGCTGTTATATTTTCAGATGTTCGAACTGTGTGACCTATACACACTACGCATGAGGTCACACAATCGATGGGTTTCCAATAGTTGCGTACATCAAAGGTTTTAATATCGTCACACGATGAGAACCGCAACTCTATTCTATTATCACCTCTCACACTGTCACCTCTGATAGATATTTCACTACTCATCGATCCATTGGATAACATATCCTTATCCTCTAGCCATGCAGCAGCGATATCGATAATCTTGATGAATCCATCAAGCACAAACGAATTAAAGGTCTTATTATTGAACCTCTGGTCGGGAATAGCAGGCAATGTAACGGTACCGCCGGTTGACGGTTAATATAAATGACACATTGCTGGAATAACGAAGCTCCTTGTGAAGATATCAACAACAGGTGTAGAGATGTGGGGAGATGACATCGTACCAATACAACGAAAAAATGTCCTACTGAAGGAAATCGTATGCGTAAAAAACCCTTATAGGCAATGAGATTCCTTTCTTTCACCAATCAGAAGAAAAGGTAAACAAGAAATACAACGCACGAACGAACCATATCAGCTCAAAAGGGTATATATATATTCTCGTTAGACAACTAACAAAGCGTACATAAGGGGTCAGTAAAAACATGTTTTCAAGTGTATAACATATAATTTCCAATAAAAAAACATTAAATAATAAATACAATTGTAATTAAGTTTTTTGAAAATATTAAACCCATCTAATCAGGTTGACATAGGATTCTGTATAAATTGAGCAAGCTCTATATGTTTCTTTAGAGATTCAACACCATCCGAAAGGATGTAAGCATAAATACAACTTGCTGCACTAAACCATTTTTCTGCATATTTCGGTTCAACAGCACTCACTCGCTCCCGCCAGCGAGAAGTAAACGTATCCTGGCTGATAGTTATTAGGGCATTTCTGTATACTGCATTATACGGGAATCCATATGTTTCAGTGTAAATATCGTAGATTACACCATGAGCTATATGAATTAAGTCCTCGAGTATGGCAACAACTTTAAGATGAGACTTTAAGTCGTTTTTCATGTTAAACAAAGCTGTTATATTTGCAGATGTCTGAACAGTGAAACCTATACACGTACGCCTGAATGTGACAGCATCATTAGGTTTCCAATAGTTGCGTACATCAATACTTTAACATTATCAGATGCGTGAAAGACAACATACTATTCTATTATAGCCACTCAAGCTGTCACCTCTGATTTCATCAAGAGACGATGTCACAGATGACACATACTCAGCCTTTATCCAAGCTTCGAGGCTTTCGATAATATTGAAGAATTCTTCAACTGATATGATTAAAGGTATATTACTTGCACCTCCAATTGGAACACAGGTAATATATTGCTCTCCATTCGTTTTACGAAAAAATGTAAATGACACATCGTTGGGTATTACAAAGATCCTCGTAAAGAGGACGTCTGTAGAAGCAGAACGAGAGGTCATCATATTATCAACACAGCGAAAAATGTCTTACTGGCGAAATTCGTATGTATAAACAACCCTTATAGGTAATGAGATTCTTTCTTTCAACCAATCAGAAAAAGCTAAACAGAATACAGCGTACGAATGAACCATATCAGTTCAAAAAAGGGTATATATTCTCGAGGTTGTTGGAGCTGTTGCAGTTGTTGTTGTTGCTGTGGCTGTTGTTGTTATTGATGTTGTTGTTGTTGTAGAGGTAAGGTTCCTGTGTTATATTTCAACTTCTCATTTATCACAACATTGATTAATTATCATACTGAATAACGAATATACTCTAGCGTAATAAGGTTTCCACATCAATAAAGCTAAAACATGATGAACATGAACTAAGAAAAATAATGCACAAAGACAAAACCTGACACACCTTAAGCCCGAATAAACTGTTATCATTAACAAAGACCATACTTGCCAATAGTAAGTAACTAACATTACATGCAAACCGTACTAGTCACACGTTTTTTCAAGCATGTCTCTAACATATCAATACTAATTTTATTTTTTAAGCTTATCTCTTTTTAGGGACTACACCCCCTTTCAGAAAATTTCAACATGTAAACATGAAAATGGATTTTATGCTTTAACCATTTACATAAAGTGATGCAATACTTATTATATTTATTAAACAAACTGGTAAATCTGGCAACTGCGTATCATACAGAGGTGATTTGACAACAATGTATAGACTGGGAGCTATAAATATATAAATTCGTGTTGCTTACTCGATGGTGTATTCATAATCATAGCAAAAGTCTAAGGCAAACCTAACATTACTCAACAAAAACTTAACCTAAGCTCACGTTTCTAACACATCATCGTTAGTTAACACAGTAATATCTTACAAAAACTCATCATTTCTCTAACAAATCAGTGTTATTTTCACATCGTCATAGTAATATTTAACATAACGTACCTAACCTTACGAATAAACAGTTTTAATTAATCAGAGTATCTAAAGCAACACATAACCTTCCCGAGGGAAAACCCGGGGAGGGTGCACCCCTTGTAATACCTAACGCTTTCAGGATGTAACATGAAATATTTTTATCCTTACCCTATTTTAGACCCCGCCCCCCTTTCAGAAAATATCAATTCAAAACTGGTAGATTTGGCAACAGTGCATCATACAGAGGCGATTTGATAGCACTGTAAGCATTGTAAGCACTACTTGGAGACCACCCCAGAGAGATGCACGAAGACCCATCTCGGGGTACCCTGAAGGGGGTGTAAGCGGTAAGGGCACAGCCCAAAGGGCCGTGCCCTTATGTAACCGCTTACGCCCCCTTCAGGGTACCCCGAGATGGGTCTTCGTGCATCTCTCTGGGGTGGTCTCCAAGTTAGTGCTTACAATGCTTAACATGCTATTCAAATCGCCTCTGTATGATGCGCTTTTGCCAAATCTACCAGTTTTTGAATTGATATTTCTGAAGGGGGGGGTCTAAAATAGGGTAAGGATAAAAATATTTCATGTTACATCCTGAAAGCGTTAGGTATTACAAGGGGTGCACCCTCCCCGGGTTTTCTCTCGGAAGGTTATGTGTTGCTTTAGATACTCTTGATTAATTAAAACTGTTTATTCGTAAGTTAGGTACGTTATGTTAAATATTACTATGACAATGTGAAAATAACACTTTGTTAGAGAAATGATGAGTTTTTGTAAGATATTACTGTGTTAACTAACGATGATGTGTTAGAAACGTGAGCTTAGGTTAAGTTTTGTTGAGTAATGTTAGGTTGCCTTAGACTTTGCATATGATTATGAATTACCACATCGAGTAGCACACTGATTATATAATAACTCAGCTCCCAGCTATACATTGCTTCAATATCACCTCTGTATTGATACGCGATTGGCCAGATTTACCAGTTGTTCTAATTAAATATAATTAAGTATTTGCATCACTTTATGAAATGGTTAAAGCATAAAATCATTTCATGTTTCATGTTGAAATTTTCTGAAAGGGGGGTGTAGTCTAAAAAGAGATAAGCTTAAAAATAAAAATTAGTATTGATATGTTAGAGACATGCTTGAAAAAAAACGTTTGACTAGTTACGTTTGCATGTAATGTTTAGTTACTTACTATTGCAAGTATTGGTACTTGTTAATGATACAGTTTATTCGGGCTTAAGTTGTTAGTTTTGTCGTTGTACATTATTTGTTCTTAGTTCATGTTACATCATGGTTAGCTTTATTGATGTTGAAACTTTTACCTTAGAGTATATTCGTTGATCAGTATTGAATAATTAAATCAATGTTGTGAATAAATGGAGAAGTTTTGAAATATAACACAGGAACTTACCTCTACAACAACAAAACTAATAACAACAACACAGCCAGCAACAACCAACAAACAACAACAACAGCTCGAACAACCCTCGAGAATATATACCCTTTTGACCTGATATGGTTCATTCGTACGCTTGTATTCTTGTTTACTGTCTTCTGATTTGGTTGAAAGAAAGAATTTCATTACCTATAAGGGTTGTTAATACATACGAATTTCGCCAGTAAGACATTTTTCGCTGTGTTATGATGACCTCTCGTTCTGCTTCTACAGACGTCCTCTTTACGAGGATCTTTGTAATACCCAACGATGTGTCATTTACATTTTTTCGTAAAACGAGTGGAGAGCAATATATTACCTGTGTTCCAATTGGAGGTGCAAGTAATATACCTTTAATCATATCAGTTGAAGAATTCCTCAATATTATCGAAAGCCTCGAAGCTTGGATAAAGGCTGAGTATGGGTCATCTGTGACATCGTCTCTTGATGAAATCAGAGGTGACAGTGGGAGAGGTTATAATAGAATAGAGGTTGTTTTCACTGCAACTGAAAATGTTAATAGTATTGATGTACGCAATTATTGGAAACCCCTCGATGCTGTCACATTCGCTCGTACGTGTATAGGTTTCTCTGTTCAATCATCTGAAAATATTACAGCTTTGGTTAACATGAAAAACGACTTAAGGCTCATCTTAAAGTTGTTGCCATACTCGAGGACTTAATTCATTAAGCTCATGCGTGTAATCTACGATATTTACACTGAAACATGTGGATTCCTGTATAATGCAGTATACAGAAATGCCTTAATAACTATCAGTCAGGATACGTTTACTTCTCGCTGGCGGGAGCGAGTGAGTGCTGTTGAACCGAAATATGCAGAAAAATGGTTTGGTGCAGCAAGTTGTATTTATGCTTACATCCTTTCGGATGGTGTGTGTTGAATCTCTGGAGAAACATATAGAACTTGCTCAATTATACAGAATTCCTATGTCCACCTAATTAGATGTTTTAATATATTTAAAAACTTCTATTATGAAGTGTATTTTATTATTTAATGTTCTTTTATTGGAATTATATGTTATACACTTGAAAACATTTTTACTTTAACCCCCTTATAGTACGCTTTGTTGTTTGGTCTAACGAGAAATATACCCTTTGAGCTGATATGTTCGTTCGTGCGTTGTATTCTTGGTTACTTTCTTCATGATGGTTGAAAGAAAGATCTCATGCCTATAAGGTGTTTACGGCAACGATTTCCATTCAGTAGACACTTTTTTCGTTGTATTGGTACGATGTCATCTCCCCACATCTCTACACCTGTTGTTGATATCTTCACAAGGAGCTTTTATTCCCAGCAATGTGTCATTTATATTTAACCGTCAACCGGACGGATACCGTTACATTGCCTGTATTCCGGCCAGAGGTTCAAAATAATAGACCTTTATTCGTCTGTGCTGATTGGATTCATCAAGATTATCGATATCGCCATCTGCATGGCTAGAGGATAAGGATATGTTATCCAATGGATCGATGAGTAGTGAAATATTTATCAGAGGTGACAGTGTGAGAGGGTGATAATAGAATAGACGTTGCGTTCTCATCATGTGACGGTATTAAAACCCTGATGTACGCAACTATTGGAAACCCCTCGATTGTGTGACCTTCATGCGTACGTGATAGGTTTCACAGTTCGAACACTGAAATATTACAGCATTGCTTAAAATAAAAAACGACTTAACGTCGCAGCTTAACGATCGTAGCATACGTCACATTAATACGTATAGCACATGGTGTAATCTAAGATATTTACACCGAAACATGGGGTTTCCCGTATAATGCAGTATACAGGAGTGCATTAATAACTATCAGTTTGGATAAGTTTACTTCTCTCTTGTATGAGAGAATGAGTGCTGCCGAATCAAAATATGCAGAAAAAATGGTTTAGTGCAGCTGAAGGCATTTATACTTACAATCCTTTCAAAGATGTGAAATCTTTAAGAGATATATTATGGCTTAACCCAACTTGAATCCTATTGTTTCTCGGGATCAGATGAAGGTACAATATTTAAAATAAACTTATATTTTTTATGTATAATATGTTTGTATGTATTTATGTAGCATTCTTTTAAATTAAAATCCTCTTCTTCTTCGAAAGTAAAACTTGTTTTACTTCCCGCTTATATGTTCGATTTATTGACTACATTGCTGATGGAGGCTGTTTATTCGTCTGGTTGTTGGGTGCTAAGTTACTTTATTCATAGTTAGCTTTACAGAGAGTGAAACTTTACTTTGTTTGTCTTTACCCCATAGGTATTTATGCTGGTCTAGGTGAGGTTAGGTAAATTTTTTGTTAAATAGTACATGCAAACGTAAAATTTACATACATGGTGCTAATCTCAGTTCATCCATAGAATGGAAAATGTTTTTGGATTAGGTCTGGCATCTTTTAGGAATTTACTGTTGATAGTGTGGATCTATTGTTGAGTTAACCGTTTAATCTTGCTTAAGATGTGTCAGTTTGTCGTTGTATATTATATTCTTAGTCATGTACATCATGTTACTCTATTAATAGGCGAAACTTTGTTACGTAGCATACTTTCAGTTGGTTCTATATGATAATTACACAAGTTTATATAGTAAATTTTTGTTAAATATTACCATGTTAATGTAAATTAACATTGTTATGTTAGAGAGACATGTTTATCAATGTATAAGTTAACTTTACGGGTCTTGTAAGTGTGGAACTTTTTAACGTTAACCATTTATTCCTGTTTAAGATGGACTAAGTTTCTCGTTGTGGGTTATATTCATAGTTCAGATGATGCTAAGTAAGCTTTATTACTGTGAAAACTTTGTTACGTCAGCATATATTGTCTGATCTTTGTATAAAGAACTTGATTTTATGTTATGTGTTTATCAAAAATGATACTCAAAAATATGGCTGGAATCGGTAGATCAATAGGTCAATAGATCGGTCCTGAGGAGGTTGGATGCTAGTCTGAATGGTGGTTGATTAGTGATTTACTGCTTTAGGGTATGTAAAAACGTAAATCTGTAAGTTATAAACATAAAAAGAATAAGAAATTTTATTTATTTATTTATTTATTTATTTATTTATTTATTTATTTTTATGATTCTGAAACCATTATTTTCGAAATCTACAGACCCAATAACATATATAAGGACACCAATATTGCTTCATTACACAAATATTTAATAAATCGACACCGCACCGGCGCCAGCACCGGTGCCGCTGTCCCCTTCTACTCCTCCTTCCTCATTCTTCTTCCATCTTCCTCATTCTTCTTCCTTCCTCATTCATCTTTCATCCTTCTTTCTTCCTCCTTCGACCTCTGTTTTGCACTCTGTGCTCTTTTTTTTCAGTCAGGACCCCCTTAATGGGGGATCCTAGACATCCTATATGGACTTATAACCATCATATTCGAACTCTACGACCTCGATAACCCTTATAAAGACACTAAGATTGTTGTTATACGACTGTTTATTAACTCGGCACCGCAGTGGCTCCAGCACCGGTGCCGGAGCCAACTCCACAGATTCACATATCAAGTCTTTCTAGAAACTCAACTCTGAATCCTCTTACCAAATTTCAGCTTTCTACGTCAATATTTAATGTTTGAAGGGGGGTGGGTCCCCCCTTCGGGGGGACCCACGCAGGCGTAATTTCGTATACACCGAGGTTATGTTACCATCTAACCATCCTCCAAATTTTAGCACGATACGATAAGTTCAGAGGCGGAGGCAGGCTGGATCTCAATGTCGGCGTCAAAACCGGATGCGAAGACGCAGCCGCGGCGGAATCCGAAGTCGGAGTGCTTAAAAAAAACGATCCCTTACAGGGATCGTTTTTCGACTCAGATTCGATTTCCTTCGGAAATCGAATCTTCGACGTAATAATAATAATAATAACATTGGGTGTATGTGCACGCACGCGCGCGCGCGCTCGGTCGCCTCTCTCTCTCATGCGCATCGAACACCTGGTTCGATGATTAGCGTTAGGCCTAACTCATTCTTCGGGTTTGGAAAAGCCAAAAGGGTATATAAACGCGGGCCACGTAGCGGCCACGCGCTCGGGGGTGAACCCCCCTCTATAACATCCTACAGACTTGAAAATTACACGGATTCGTCCTTATCCCATATATAGATTATATTCCAAGTTTCAGACCTATAGCTCTTATACTTTTTGAGAAAAAGCTGTCACCGGTCAAACTGTCCCGTAACTACTAATATATATATATATATATAATATATATATATATATAATATATATATATTATATAATATATAATATATATATATATATATATATATATATATATTATAATATAATATTAAATATATATATATAAAGATGAAATTACGATAGGGAATCCTTGTGAGACAATAGCATTTGCAGCGGTCCAAGAGTGTATGCAACCTGTAAGAGGCTATTCCAGGCTTCTCATGCATATCACTTTGATCAATGGTGGTCTGCTCCTCATACTTACATAATGTACCATTATTTGAATTCAAATGTTTGGCGCCTCTTTCCTTCCCAAAGGAAAGTAGTGCCAAACAAGCGAGGGCTGTGATTGGTGCTTGGGTCCAGAAAGGACGCCATCAAATCACACTCGGAGTCTTGTAGAGAACCTCATAGCATGAGGATGCCCTACGAAAGTTGTGAGATTTAACCAAACGCCGGAAGGCCAATTTAGGATAGGAAATTAGTGCAATATCTTATTAGTTAGTCTGTGTATTTTATTATAGTGCTAACGCTGATATATGCCCATCAATTACTTATCCAATTGTTTAATGAAAATCATATTTGTCCTTGTCATCTCACTATCATAATAAAGCAACTACGAGGAAAGTACCTATTAATTAACCCCCCCGATTGATGAATGCAAGTTCATTAATCCTATGATTGTCGAAGTGATTTCGGCCTAGACATCATTTTGGTAACCCCAGGAGCGACAGGGGGCTAAACCCCCTAATTGGAGTCAGATACATTAAAAATTAAAAAAAAAAAAAAAAAAAATTTTTCGTTACTTTCTCGTTTTAATTGCTTCAAATAGTGAGATGTGGATAAAGTAAATAAATTATTTGAGTCAAAATTAATAACGTGAAGAACAAGCTTCTTATTAATCTCATTTAAAATAAGAAAAGAAAGTCGTTATTATAGCAAATCCGAATAGTAACCGAAAAACCGTTGCTATTTCGGAGAGTTGAGAGTTTCAAAACAAGCTCTTGAATATTAGGCTTAAACCAAGCAACGCCTAGATAAGTGACTCAAAACCCAGTCAGTAACAATAAGACCATAGAAAATGGTATCGACGAAGAAGCTGACTCTTAGGACTCAAACAAAGAAGTCCACAAAAAGAGGGAAGGACAAAACTCCATCTCCCCAACGATTCTCCCCCTCTCATGATGAGGGAGGCCCATCTGTTTCTCTCTCAGAAACCGAGTTGGAAACAACGCCACCCTCTTCGCGCCAAAAGGAAAGAACGCGGCGTCCTTATACCGATTCACCATTAAAAACCTACAGTCAACTAACATCAAGTCAGTTACCAACCTTTGACCCCTATGATGTTATAAATTGGCTAAGTGCTACAACAGCAATCTTCAAATTAAATCACATAGAAGATACCCACGAACGTGTTCGTTTGTTGGCTCCAATTTTACCCACAAATTTGGTCTCCAAAATCACATTCCCTCTTCAAAATAACGCTTATCGTCTGCTATTACAAAACATAGAAGAAGTTTACCTTCCCGCCTTGAGGAACAGAATCCGGGATGTCTTTAAACAGGGCATGAGACCCGATGAATTACCAAGTGAATATCTCCATCGTGTAAAAGGGGTATTGGGGAACAAAAGCTTCGATGTGTTGGTAGAACACAACCCTAAATTCGCGATAGACCTCTTCTTAGAGCAAATGCCCCAAAATATCCAGATGTCAGTGTATTCGTTAGCTGAAGAAAATGACCTGGTAAGAATGGTCAAAGTCGCAGACGATCTTTATAAGAATTTTGTTCGAAAAGGAAGAAATTATCAACAACCAAACGAAGAACAGACTTGGGGCTCTGTAAATTCTGTACGTAATAGAACAGACACGAGAGAAACAGACTCCGCCTACCCACTTCTCAGCGCGCGCAACCAAGAGCGCAAACCTGAAACTGAGAGCAGCGGTGAAGGTCAAATCGCCCGCCAGCTGGCCGACCTCACCAAAACTGTGAACGAACTCGCGCACGCATTTCAGCTGTTCGTTAAAAGCCAACCAGACACAGCTGAGAGAGGAAATCGGACACGCGATAAAAGTAGGTCACGCTACTCAGGATCCGATGCAAATGGGTACAGCAAAGCATTTAATAACGCTGTAAATCAGTTATGCTTCTATCATTCTCGCTATCTCTTCAAAGCCTATAAATGTGAGAGTAGTGAGTGTCCTATGTATCCATTAATATATAGTAATAACGAGAGAAATGCTACCAATAATGTCCCATCATCGTCGGGAAACTGTTAAAGAGGCTGCAAATGTTACCATCGAATAGCAGCCATGAAAATCATACTCACAATAGAAAAGTGAGATTTAATAATGCCATCCAAGTGATAAATGACCCTATTACAAACAGTGATGTGCGTAATGAAATAAACTTACAAAATAAAAGTGCTAGTGAATTAAATAAAAATTATATCAATCATAATAACTATTAACATTAAATATAATAGTGGCAAAAATACTACTACTACTACTACTACTACTACTACTACTAATAATAATAATAATAATAATAATAATAACAATAAAAATAATAATAATAATAATAATAATAATAATAATAATAATAATAATAATAATAATAATAATAATAATAATAATAATAATAATAATAATAATATAATAATAATAATAATAATAATAATAATAATATAATAATAATATAATAATAATAATAATAATAATAATGACAATGAAAATAATATTATTATTAAAAACAACATGAACAATAATGATCCTGAAATTGATCAAAATGTAGATACAACTACCAGCACTAACCAAATGGAAAATATAAATCCCCTTAAAAATAACAATATAAATGAAAAAAATGAACAAATAAATAAAAACTTTATCAATGAAACCTATTCAATTCACACCAATGTACAAGGAAAGCATGCTCCTTCTAGTTTAAAGAACTCTAAAAATTTAAATATGAAAAGTAGTAGTAGTCCACAAAACAAAAAGATATCAACAAATAATAATATTATATTAAATAAAACTGATTTCGACAAAGGTCTCAAAACAAATGTCTCAAACCGATGGTTGGTAATACTAAATAAAATTTGTTACTACTGTCCATCCCTTGCATGTGGGATTATGTCTTTTGATCAAATTTATGAAATGAGGGGGGTGTTATAGACAGTGCAAGTGAAAATGGAAGCAATGAAGCAAATATCCTGTCAGACCCAACTGATTTGAGTGCTGATGACGAGCGCTGCTTAAGCAGTAAGATAGTTACAGCCGCTGTTGAGGGAGACAAAAGGGTTTGCAAGATTGACAATTTGACCTTGTATATAGTCTATGACACACTAAATAAGATCGATTATTTGGTAGATTGTGGATCTGTGAGCAATATCTTATCGTGCAATGCTAATGACCATCAAAAAGCACCTATAGGATACCTGCTCGCAGCCAACAACTCAAAAATTGCTATCTATGATATTAAAAATATTGAAATCGATCTGGGATTGGGACGTACTTATCGGGATACCTTTCTATATAGCTAATGTAAGTACCAATATTTTAGGATTAACCTTTTTAAAGAATTTTGAGATGGGCATTAATTTTAAAGAAGATTTATTGTTAGATCAAGTTACAAATAACACCTTAAGATTGAGTAGGAATGTGAATTTTAATATTAATGATGCTCCTACTTCTTCCTCTTCAAATCTCTCTCTCTCTCCTCCTCCTCCTTCTGTGCATGTACCTCATAGTTCTTTAAATTTTAATGAGTTATTATCGAAATATTCAGAAGTATTTGTAAACCCTTATCTTCCCGAAAACCACCACATAAAATTAAAACAAGAAAAACGGTGGAATGAAATCTTTGAAAAATATAAAAATAAAAATAAGAGAATGAGCACAGCATTAATAGCTGAGGACGGCCAAACAACTACTGACGAAGAAGCCGCATTTATTCCAGAAAGAGTATTAATAGAACTCGCCAACGCTTATCCTTACAAAATAGACATAAAAGGACCTCCCATCTCCCTTAGGCCGAGGAGGGTACCACACAAGCTCTATGCTCAAACTAAAACAGAACTTGACAACCTAGTAGCCACAGGAGTCCTACGCCGCAGCAATTCTCCCTGGTCCTTTCCCATGAGTGTTCTCCAGAAAAGCGAAAATCGAGTCAGAATAATCTCCGACTTTAGAGAGTTGAACAAAAGAGCTGAGATAGGAATCTATGGACTTCCGCACCTTCAGGATGCACATCTCCAACCTGCAGGGGAGCCGTCTTTTCACCAAACTTGACGTAACGCAGGCATTTTACTCAGTGCCATTGGACCCCGACTCACAAAAGTACTTTACCATCACTTCAAACGTCGGTTCTTTCACCTACAGGAGCCTCCCGATGGGCTACGTCTCTTCCCCCTTTATATTTCAAGCTTACATTGATACAGTCATACAAGGCATACCGAATACTCAGGCCTATATGGATGATATCTTGATTCACACAGAGACCGAGGACGAGCATAAAATCCTCCTGGAGAAGGTGCTGAAGAGGTTAAAATACCTACATATCAGTTTAAATCCCGCAAAATGCCAAGTGGCCAAAAAAGAGATTGATTACTTGGGATATACTGTAAATGAAAACGGTATCAGACCTAATCACGAGAAAATTGGGGATATCTTAGACACCCCAAAGCCCAGGACCATCAAAGAATTAAGATCTTTCCTGGGCCGAGTAAGCTTTTACCGAAGCAGCGTCCCGTTATTCTCTGAAATAACCGCGCCCCTAAATCTGTTTTTAAAAGGTAAACCTTATTCGAACCGCCGCGTCTGCTGGAACTCAATAGCAGATAAAGCCTTCGAAAATATTAAAAATGCAGTGGAAAATGCTTCTGTACTTGCCTATCCCGGTACATCTTCTTCTTACAAAATTATCATACATACCACAAATGTATCTGCAGCTGCTGTTATTTTATCCACTACTGCCGAAGACGACCATCCGGTTGCATTTTATAGTTCAATTCTCTCTCCTACAGAGAAAAATTATGACGAAGCAAATCGACTGTTAGTCTGCCTAACGAAAATTTTCAAGAAGTATGGATATCTCCTCACAAATAAAAATATTAATATAGAAACCAACTGCAGAGAGCTCATAAACAAATATAAAAGATCAAATGATGACAAAAACTTTAATATTCGAGAAATCCGAAGTTTAAATTTATTAACTAGTTACAAAGTTTCTTTCAAATTAATAACAAAAAAGAAAAATCCGCTAGAGGAATATTTGTTAATAAATAATATAAATAATGTTGACCAAAATGACGAAGAAACTGAAGCTACTGACGAAGTAAAAACAGCAGAAATCACACCCTCTCCTACGAATGCTGTGATTGGTCCTCGCCTCAGCAAACTGGCCAATAAGAGCGAAGATCCCACACTCCACGTGGAGTCCTGTTCGAATTTTACAACCGCCTATAAATATGAGGAACTTTCTCCAACACTCAAAGCTCATTATCATCGGACAATAAAACAAAACCACACCCGTGCTGCGGTCGGCATTCCAAGAAAGGATAAAAAGGTAGACCCTTTAAATAACCAACTTGTAAACAAAACAAATTCCGAGAATATTTCTCATGAGAAAAAAATAGCTTTAGGCCCAAAAGGATTGAAAATGAAAGACAGAATACAAATGGAAGAAAAAGAATTACTGAAAATAAGTGATAAATCACCACCTAAGAAGTTAGATGAAATGAATGATATTCCTACTGAAAATACTCGAATAAACTTAATTCAACGCTATAATGAAGCTCATATTGAATTAATAAAGCGCTTCAAGAAAGAAGTTAATTACGCTGAAATTAGTAAAGACCAGTTAGAAGATGAATACATAAATTCATTACTGAAAAATAAAGAAAAAAGTTCGTTAGTCATAAAGAAACAACCCTTCTGGTTTAAGAAAAATGAAATCTCCCTTTACGTGGATACCTCTTTAAATTATGCCAGAATCATTCTCCCAGATCAACATATAGATGATATTATACGGATGACTCACTTCCAAGGACACCTGGGGATCTCTCGCTGTCTCACCGCTATAAAAACCGACTTTGTATTTCGTAACATGCATAAGAGAGTGAAGGCACTTGTCAGAAGTTGTCCTCAATGTCAAATAGGAAAGTCAGGACGCAGCATAAACCCTATTTACGGAAAGTACAAAGAAGTTTCCTACAAGTTCCAAGATTTAAACTGTGATATATTGAAATTACCCGTCTGTAGAGGATACAAGTACTTATTAACCCTCATTGATAGGTACTCTCATTATGTGTGGGCTTTTCCCTTAAAGGATATCACCAAAGAGACAGTTGTTAAAACATTAATTAATCAGCTAATTCCGATGTGTGGAGTTCCCAGCAACCTCATCACAGACAAAGGTGGAAATTTTACATCACATTTATTTGAAAGTGTATGTAAACTGTTAGGAATAATGCATACAACTACCGCTAGTTACTCACCATTCAGTAACAGCAAAGCAGAAGTAACCCATAAGATGATTCTAACCAGTTTAAGAACCATGCTAGCTGAACCAGGCATGGAGAGTCAAGGGTGGTTAGACGTTTTACCATTCGTCTTGTTCGCGCTTCGGCTCGCTCCTATCTCAGAATCGGGCATCTGCCCCAGTAAATTGATGTATGGGCAAGATATAAACATTCCTGACGGCTTGCTAGACCTTTCTGTCCCAGACGGACCAAAATCCTATGACAATTATATTGAAAAACTGGCGGGGCTCATGGCCAAACCGCTCTCCCAGAGGACTAATTTAGAAACAGAAGTGTGTTCGTTCCCCGGAATTTAAAAGATGCAAAATATCTACTGGTAAAGAGTCAACATATAACCGTGGTAAACTCTCACCAAGATTCCACGGACCTTATAAAGTCGTCAAGATAACCAACAGTAATGCTCATATTATAAAGGGAGACAAGGTGGTGGTCGAAAATCTAAGGAATGTCAAAATTTTCTACAACCTCGTTCCTGACCCACCAGACCGCAAGAAAAACGCGGAATAAAAGAAGTAGAGAAAAGAAATGAGGAACCGAGGTAAATATCTCTTGAGGAAAATAAGAGATTAAAGACGTTGTTATGGTAATTAATACGAGAACCAAAGTGGTTAAAAATGGTATTAAATATACATATTGTAAGTTCTTTCTCCTTCCACAAGTAGTATTTCACCTGTTCTTCCCCTTTCCTCCACTTTATATTTCATGTATCCAATCGAAGGAGGGTGAAAAGTATCTCTGTGAAGTCGGAACTAGGGGCCTCACCCCTATTTCCGAAACAGAGATCCTTTTTGCACTCGAGGCCACCAGTTCTAAGGTGAAAATTACGATAGGGAATCCTTGTGAGACAATAGCATGCAGTGTCCTAGAGTGTATGCAACTCTGTAAGAGGCTATTGCCAGTCTCATGCATATCACTTTGAATCAATGGTGGTCTGCTTCATACTTACATAATGTACATTATTTGAAATTCAAATGTTTGGCGCCTCTTTCCTTCCCAAAGGAAAGTAGTGCCAAACAAGCGAGGCTGTGATTGGTGCTTGGGTCCAGAAAGGACGCCATCAAATCACACTCGAGAGTCTTGTAGAGAGCCTCATAGCATGAGGATGCCCTACGAAAGTTGTGAGATTTAACTAAACGCCGGAAGGCCAATTTAGGATAGGGAATTAGTGCAATATCTTATTAGTTAGTCTGTGTATTTTATTATAGTGCTAACGCTGATATATGCCCATCAATTACTTATCCAATTGTTTAATGAAAATCATATTTGTCTTTGTCATCTCACTATCATAATAAAGCAACTACGAGGAAAGTACCTATTAATTAACCCCCCCGATTGATGAATGCAAGTTCATTAATCCTATGATTGTCGAAGTGATTTCGGCCTATATATATATATATATATATATATATATATATATATATATATATATATATATATATATATATATATATATATATATATATATATATATATATATATATAT
>JABUQX010139415.1:12500-31227 GCA_015478945.1 Trachelipus rathkii | reverse complement strand
AACAATTTCTTCATTCGTCCAAGAGTTTAGGAGAAGCCACGATGTTTTAGATTTGTCAAATATTATCTTGTATTTAGTGAATCCTCTACAAAACAATAAATAAAAAATCTATTTTTTTTAGACTTTTTAGCGAATATTTAAACTGCACTTTAATGATTTATTTGTGATTATTTTGTATTCATATTATATTATGTCAATTTTAGTTGCAATATTTAAATATTGATGTTTTCTCAAATATAAGAATATATATTGAGGAATATAAAACTGTTAAGTTTAAGCTTATGGAAATGTATTTAGAGAAAGTTAACGTAATATGTTTAGAATTTGTATGTTTGAAATAAAAAGTGTGACGCCTCACTTGTAAGTGTTGAGATATGTTTTAGAGTTCTTTTTAGTTACTAATATACATGTTAAAGTCTAAAATTTACTCTATGAACTCCTGCACCAATCGAAAACTGGTTAATGTTAGAGAAATGATAGTTTCGTAAGATATTACTGTTAACTTGATGATTGTATAGTGATTAGAAAACGGGTATAAGCATAGGTTAAGATCTTTTGCTTGTAAGTAAATGTTAGGGTTTGACTTGAGAAATTTGCAAGGTTCGTAAACGTTTATCAAGTTCAATTAAATGATGTTATATTCGATTATATGAGTGATCAACTCTTGTATAATTGAAAATGTTATAGATGTTAGATTTAATAGTTATGATGCTGTATATCTTATTGATCAGCATGTTTTGCTACTTTGATTAACGGATTTAGTTTGTATAGATAATACTGCTTATGACTGTTGCGATATTTGGATAAATGATGTTGGATGAGCATATAGAGTGTTTGTAGTCCTAGTTACCTACTTTACCTTTGATTAAGTAGTGGTAAATTTGTGAAAATGTTAGCGAGGATTAATTCTGTACATTATTATTGTGTTAGTAATTTTTTGGCGTATGTACATTTTGTATATTTCTTCATTGATTCTAAAGGTATTATTATATATGATTAGCTATTATTTGATGTGAATACTTTGATTACTCTTAGCATATATCGTTTTGGTCTGGAAATGTATAATTAAGTAAGGTTAGGATAAATGTTTGTTAAAGATTTACATAGTTAAGGTAAATAAAAGTATCACAATGATATGTTACAGATTATATGTTTGAAAGAAAGTGTGAAACAGGGATTACTTCTGTAATGACACTGTTAGTTACTTACAGCTGTTAATAGTTAATGAACTGTGTTAATGTATGACTGTTTATTCGTAGCAGTATAGGATATGTTATGTTTGTCGTTGTTAACTCATTAATATTCTTAGTACAGTTCTCGTCTCTTCCTGTCCTTATTTGATGAATAATAATAAACTTTGTTACGATATAGCATTGAATATATTCGTTGTTAGGGTATAAAGAACTATTTTATGTTAGTTGTATCCAAAATGATAACTCTATATATTAGCACTATGATCAATAGTATCAATAGAATCATATAAAATTTAATAGGGTATATAAAGTGTGAATATATAATAACATAATATATAATATATATATATAATATTAATATATTATTATATATATAATATAATATAGTATCAATTTAATGAGATTATTCCAACAAGGTAACCATCTACTGACATAAATTGTCATCTGGAGGAGAAAGTTGGATCAGATCTTGGATGGTCTGCAGTTAAGTTTCACCACTAATACTTCTCTCACTATGGAAACCTGTTCACTGAAATACAGAGTCATGGGACTTGGTTTATTTAAGTATTATTCCCATTATTATCAACTTCTGAGTCAAGAGCAAAAGGCCAGCAGCATCAACAAGGGGGGGGTGAAAATGATACTTAGGGAAAGAATGTACACATCAAAAAAAGGGAACAAAACACGAAAAAAGAATGCTGGGCCAAGGTTAAAAAAAAAATCAACAACTGCGGGAAGGCAATCCGAAGACCCTGCAAGAATTGTAGTAGAAGGAAGCGGAGTGGTGCTCTTGAGGTCTGACCGAGTCACCAATAGTATCTGATCCAACTCTTACCCTCTAAGTGGCTCATTCTCAGCAGTCGACCATGTGGTTTACTAAAGGATACTGATGTCCCCTTGGACAATCAACTAGTATCGAAAATAGATCAATAGATCAATAATTCAATAGATCACAACTGGACAAAAGGGTGGTTTGGATGGTGGTTTGATTTACTCATGTACTGCATTGTAAACTGCAATTTAATTGTATAGTAACATGACAAATTTACTTAAAAACATATGAATTGAATCAATAGAAGAATCAATGATTCAATAGATCAATGAATCAAATAGATCAATAGATCACGACAGACGGAATAGGAAATAGGATAGGATGGAAATGGTTTGAATGTACTTATTCTGATTTATTACTGCATTTAGCTGTATGATAAAAAACATGACAATTTAGTAAAAAATATGACTTGAATCAAAGAATCAATAGATCAATAGGATGGACAAAGTATCAATATATAGCTATCATATTATTCAGTCGATAAGGGTTGGTGAGAGGGCAATAAATGTTGAATTAACTATGACTTATACTGAAGATATCTGCTGAGAAGGAATGTTAAAAACGATAAAATTTGAAGTTTTATAAAACGTAAAAAAGAATATAAAACCTTTTTTTTTGTTCTTATTTTTATTAATTTTTAAGATTTTGTCTGTATCCGAGGAATAACATCATAAGTAAAGATGTATACGAACAAGTTCGCTTCTATGTTTAATCATTTCAAGTTTGGGGTCGGAACCCCTTGGGGTTTAAGAGCTAAATTTAACCCCAGATATTATGTGGGTACCTATAATCTGGAAGGTGAATATATACCAAGTTTCAGTCTTCTATGCAATATCTTTTCAGTATTTGGGGAGGCTGGAGAGACCCCCTTGCGGTCTGTGTACGGACTTATTTAACTCCATATATAGATGATGGTATCACTTAATATAAAGGGTGAGTTATAACCAAGGGTTCGTCCGATCAGTTTCAATCATTTAGGATTGGGTGAACTGAGACAAACCCCCCTTTTGCGTGTGTAACAAGGCTAGTTTAACGGCCATAATATTGATTGTGGTACTTACATGAAGGGTGGATATACCTAAGTTCATGCAACTTTCTACGTCAACTAATTCGTCAATAATTGCGGGCCTAGCACCCCCTCCCTCCGTGGGGTGCATGGCTCACTTAACTCTCTACGACGAACGTGTTACGACACACCCCTGATGTGGGGTCTCAAGTGTTGAGCCTGGATAATACCATGTAGCAAACTCATATCCGTTACTAAATGAGGTGCGGTTGCTCGGTGGCGTTGCGGATTTGCGGAGTCCACAACCTATAGTGTACGAGAATAATGCACGACACATATAAAAAAAATTAAATCGGTGTAAACAAATTTTATTTGAGTTTATAATTTATTTATATATTTAATGTGAATATTATGTTTGATTAATAGTGTTCATCGGTAATTGGTTTATATTATCTTTCTCTACTTATATATTTATTTATTATTTAGTATTTAATTCTATTATAAAAAAAATACTGGGTCAAAATCTGCTTAAAATTTCAAATTATTAATATTACTTTGTCCACGGTGATCATAGCGTTTGGTTTTGGCCAAGAACCATAAAAAATGCTCCAAAAAACAGGCTTATATGAAACAAAAGAGCTCAAAGCACTATTAGTACATTTTACCAATACGTATTTTCGCTCTAAAAATCTGCGCACTTACACAGAGCTGGATATAACTCTTACTAATCTCCCATCAAGTCATATCATCTCATATAACTTAGTCTACTATGGTGTACTATCATATATACTAATAGTTATTATTACACACTTACACTATACCCAGCTAGTACATAATATATACCATTTCTTATTCAATCAACTATCTGCTCATATAAACTACTCAAATCATTTTTCCACATCATGTACAACTCAATTTTGAGCACATTTCAACAAATGACTATTATACTCACTGAAACTTCATGCAGTCATACCTCACTATTAGCCTTTATATAGTACTGATAGTATGACATATGATATAATACCCTAGAGCAACCCATATATGATACATAGTTAATATATATATATACTTTATAAATAATACTGAAATATTATATATATATAAATATAAACCTTACTTACCAATATTATAAGCATTAATTACTCTTATAATGATATATAGGCCCAGTATATATAAAATATGATAAATAGATAGTGTGGGTTATCTAATGATTATTTGCCATAAAATATGTAGAAAAGTATATATGGTAATATATATATATAATATGATATAGATAATTATTATAGTATAGTCCGATAATGTATTAATATCACTCTATAATAAATATTAATAAAAATAAAAATATGAGCAAATTAGCAATAATATTTATATATACTATGTTTAAAATTTTCTCTTATACATAATAGCATCTCTAATACAAATAACATAATATTAATAGAACCTATATAAAATACCATTTGGTAGTAAATTATATTAGTTTAGCTTATATTATATACGTTTGCATCTTATTTGTTCTCCTTCCCATAATATGTTATACCTCGGTATTAAACTTTCACTAGGTATAAGCGAAAATCTTATAACTTACCTTATATTTATTATATATATAATCAGTATAAATATATAATATATATTAATATAAAATAAGCTTTCAAAATTCAAAATAAAGAATAGAAAGGAATAAATAATATAATAAATTTGATATTGACCAATTGCCTTTAATTAGAAAGATGTCTAGTCGGATTATCTTTTATGAATATAGAAGAATAATTGGAGAAATGGTATTTAATCATTATTATAAATATCATATTAATTAACATAAATTCTTTATAATAAATATCTTAAATGAATACTAATTATCTTCTATCAAATAGAATATACTCATAATATTCTCTTACTTCTCTTAATTTAAGGCCTCTGTGAATATACATATATATAAATTTGATATTAATAATATAGATGGTAATTATATATAATTACATATATACTATTATATTAATATTATTATTATATAATATATATTATATATATATAATATAATATTATATATTATATTTATATAATATATATAATAATTATATATTAATTATATTATTAATATATATATATATATATATATTATACTATATATATATATATATATATATCATATATATATATATATATATTAATATTAATTATAAAATACATAATATATATATAAATATATATAGATTATTATATATTATATATTATTAACTATATATATATTATATAATATATATTATATATATATATATATATATTATATAAATATTATATTATTTATAATATATTTTATAATATATTAACTATTATATATTGAGTAATAATATTAATATAATTATATTAATATAATTATAATTATATATATATTATTTACATACTTAAAAAGAGAGAACAAGGACGTATCCCCAATGTTTGCTTTATGTATCATCTTAATCTGCTCTCTCTTGTCATGACTGTTATTATATCTACCTAATAATTACTAGGTAAGTTATGCCTACTTTATATACTATACCCTGTAAGTATTTATCCTTCCATTAACTACTCTTTATATAAACTACCTAATCCATGTATTTTACATTCTCCTACTCACTTTTTACTCTACTAGTACCCTATCACTGACTCACTAATCTTAATCTAATCTAGTCCTCCTTCTCTTCTCCGTACTCTTATCTAAACCACCATGATTTCAACTAAGGTCTTTTATCTGTTGTTCATAGTACATACCGGCACCTCTTCTTTAAGAGTCTTATGTATTTAATTAGCCAATTATATCTTTACAACCTCTCTCAGTTCTCTCCGCTTCTTCACTTCCAGCAATCAAAGCTATCATGCGTATCGAGAATAATACACCGTCCATAATTCTCTTTATACCTCTCTCTTATATTTCTTTATATAAATATGACTACATCCATGAATATGTTACAAACAATAATCGAAATTAGTGATAACATCTCTTCCCTTAGTTTTGACTTCAAGTGTCTCACCATCAAATACCTTCCTTATATAGTTAACTATTCTGTTTTATAACATTTACATTTATTTTATTTCTGTTGTATAATATAGTAATGGGTATTACAAATATCTCCAGCGTAATAGACCTACTCAACCATCTCTTAATCCTACGTCATATCTTACATCTTATCTAGCACATACTCTCTTATTTTTCACTCAACCCCGATATTTACCCACTTTTTTCTATGGTATATATTTATGCCCTCCCAGTTTATATATTAGAACTCACCTAATTAACTAATTATTTCAATTATCTTTTGGAAATATGCTTTTTAATTAATTATTTACACAGCTTTTTTTGCGTGTACTTCCTTACTAATATATTCATTCTTCCTTCACTATATCTTCTTTTATTATCTATCTTATAGAGTTTCTCCATTCCTTACCCTTATCATCTCATTGTCTCTATTTCACTCTTCATTTTATCTAGTAAATCATACTCATTTTTTACTACCCATCTATCCACCTGTTCTCTAAACATTTTAGTCAGTTCTTTATGAAATTAATATCCCGCCAATACTCTCCTGATTTATGTATCTATAGAATCTCATATCATATAATTTCTCCTGCTATCCTTGAAAATGTCCACATTTCTACTATTTGATCACTCTACGTGATTTTTGATTCTAAAGTCACTTAAGCATAAACAAGAACTTCATACATGAATTAGGAAAATAATTACTCTTATTACATTATCTTATTATTACTTTAATCTTCTTTTATTACTCTCTATCTTACATGTCTTCTCTACTTACATTTGTCAACCATAATTATCTCAGCCCTTATATATAATGTAGTGAAGTATTATTTATCTTATAACTTTTCCTTAATTCAATAATATTTGCTCTTTTACCTCTATTATGCTGTCCTATCATTTTCACTAATAACAGTACCTACTCACATTAGAGTTAGTCTGATATAGAGATAAGATTATATAATGTACATAGTTCTCCTAAACAATAATATTATCTTTTACCCAATAAGGACATATTTCAGTCGTGCCCTTTATTCCGGTTGCGTCTTATTCTCCCATATATTCATATTCCTATTAATTAACTACGTTTTTTCTAGTCCTGACATATATATGATTATTAAATTATTCCCTTATATTGTCTTCTAGACAATTCCTTTAAGTCGTAACTTCACTGATAATATCGTCATTCTCTCAGTCTTATGTTAATTTAAATACTCACAAGCAATATATCTGTCGCTCACTTCCAGGTCATGCTTCTCATTAAACAATTTATTATATCCAGATACATATAATATTGTTCATCCAGGGTATTATTACTTCACATTCCTTGTTAGTATTATACTATATCATAGTCATAGTAAATATATGTGATGAGTCTTTATAATAATAAGTATCTCTATAATTCAAATTTTCTCATTACTCTTGATCAGGTCATAAAAACTAGGAAATAAAATTCATAATTAATAAAATTTTTTTAAGCTCTTTAATTTTATAGAATATATTTTTTAATATAAGTTTTTAATTTATAATAATAATAATTATTAAATACAGAATATCTAGATTACTCATATATAAACTTTTTCACGTTACCCTTATGTATAATAAATTACTTAGATTTATATAATATGAATTTCCACAGTGTTTATTGCGTCCTTATTCATATTTTTTACTTTCCTAATTTAAACACTATATTTAACATCAATCTAATTAAAATATATTTATCTATTGAATATATGATGTCTGAGTATATTTAAATATACACTATTACATGTATTTTTCAAATAATTTTTAAACTTAGTACTATCAAAAATCGTAAAATATTAAATAGACATATAAATATATTATAACTATCTATCTCATATTATAACTTTAATAATCGATAATTAGTTGACTATAGAATTCTTTTCGCATATGACTATCTT
Organism: Trachelipus rathkii; assembly: GCA_015478945.1. Classification (NCBI taxonomy): domain Eukaryota; kingdom Metazoa; phylum Arthropoda; class Malacostraca; order Isopoda; family Trachelipodidae; genus Trachelipus; species Trachelipus rathkii. The sequence continues at coordinate 23,264 of JABUQX010139415.1, read as the reverse complement.
ATTAATTTTGTATTATGTTTCTACTAGTGAGTAGTTAAATAAATAATATAATAACTCGTATATTAATTTACTACACTGACTTAATAATATATATATATATTTTAAAACTAATTCATTAATTGCTAGTCCTTTAATGAAAATTAATTATACAATCATATATATTTGGTGAGCAGTTCTCTTATTTAATAATTATTATATATAATTAGTATAATATGATGATAAACATCGTATTAATAAATACCTATACATAGTACACAATAGAATCATAACTAATTATTTATAAAGCCATCTCTTAATAGCCATAAGAGAAAATAGAACTATTCAGGATACAATACCATAGATTCGTAACTCAATAGATTATTTGTCTATACTTAAGAACTTTCAAAAACTGATGCGGATACATAAAAGTTATCAGATAGTTATAAACATGCGAGTTGTTTAGGAAATGATGGTTTAAGTCTAGCGAATTGAAAATTGTTTAATTGTTTATTATACATATTCAAAATGCTGAGCGATTTGAGTATACTTGTTTTAGTATAAGTTATCTATAATAAATAGCTAATCCATCTACTATAATAATTCAATCTCTCAGCATATAACTAATTTTCAAATATATTTTCAACTCAGATAAATACAGTGAATCTTAAGAATTAAAACATCCTTAGTTAAAAATTATTTATATCATTATAAATTTTTGTTATTTCAAATTATATCTCATAATTTAATATAAAAAGAGATTAGATTTTTATTAATATATGAATCCATATTTCTAAGGAAAATGTGAAGAAAAGGATAGCTTGAATAGTGTTTATCCTATTGTCTATTACGTTATCAACGTTTAATTTGATTTGTAAAGAATATATCTGTAAGCTCGCGTTAGTTGATTATTATTGATTTCATACTATTGCCCTTGCCATTATTTTGCTTGTTATAAATATTGTACTGATACTTTCCAATTTGAAATTATTTATACACAATAATTAGTCGTTATTCGTATATACTAAATTTATTATGATTATTATAATAGTAAAATTTTTTTATATATATCTTATATTATAAATTATATTTGCAAAATAATTATTATATAATTACAATTTAAATTATCTTTAATATATTGATTTTAAAAAAAACATATGTTTTTTAACCTGTATAGTTATATTCAAAATTATACATAGAGCAGAAAAGTTATTTCATATTACATATAGTGTCGTTAAGCGTTTGAAATGATTAATAAGTATAATAATTTTGAATTTAAATTGGAACAATCATTGTTATTATATTGACAAATCTTTATTAATATTATAAAATATGTTTATGTATTTTATTATTTATGCAATAATTTCCAGAATCTCCGAATTTCTCTGAAATGAGTTATTTTATTCTTAAGCATAAGTTATTACCTAATTTATAGGTTTATTAAAGTTCAACCTGACTTTTATGTGTTTGATTTTATTAAGTATATGTTTCTTAATGATTTGTAATGTTATTTTTAATATTTTTTTAATTACTTATTACAGCTATAGTAAAATATTGTAATCATTAATCTAATTATATGGAAAGTTAAATTTAAAATAATAATTATATATTTAATTTAAGTTATATTAAGATATTCACTCAAAAGTCCATTATTATAAGCGCCATTTAGATATAATAGGAAATTCTAGATTTTACAGTAGGTTCGCATAATGTGTTATAGATAGATTTATTAATTAATTATATGAGTACAGAGATTAATAGAGTTATTAAGTTAACATATTATGTATTGTGATGCAAGAGTCAGTTTGTAGATAAACAGATAAGGTCTTAGTAATGTACTACTTAAATATAGATACACAAATAAAAGTACACTATGATGATATCAATAAGTAGCAGGTATATAAAGATTATGATAGCGAGAGTTTACGCGCTTAAAGATAATAAGTTATCAGTGCTCCGATGCCACTTAAATTGTTCTCATAAATATAATAAAATATGTACACATGGAAATGGTTTGGGACCTCAGGAAATGGGTAAAACTTTTAATAAGATTAAAATCAGTATTAATATTAAAAGCATTGGATTGTTTATTATTTTCTTAAATAAAGTTTATTTTTTATTTTAGGTAGGTAGGTGAAAAAAGATTTGATTTAATAAAACATAAATAGGGTTTTAGGTTTATTACTTTATAATAACCTCTCAGGATTTATTTTTATTCTATAGTAGCTCATGTATTTAAATAAGGTGAGGTATTTGTTTAATTGAATGAAATTTTATAAAAATAAGATTCAGTAAATTATCTGAGTAAAACTCCACTGATCTTCTTGCCAGAGCTTGGCGAATTTCAATATATATAAGAAGTGGACAATAAATGAATATTATTAATAGCTAGACTACGCTGCAAGTGATTCTTCCATCCGTAACTGGTTCCTCGCAAAGCATACACAAGACAAATAGTATCTGCGAGATGAAAATTGATGAGGGATCTTAATTCTAACAGTATTCTAGCTAAATATATTATATTATAAGAAACGTAATTCTAAATATTATGTATTGAATTGTTTAATATAAGAGAAGCAATCTGAGCAGATATTGTTGTTTATCAGTGTTTTGGATTACGACAGATAAACGCTATATAAATGCATAGATAGCTAAAATAATAAATCTGAAATAGCCGGTGAACAAGAGTAAAAGGAATATTATATTAATGATAAATAAACTGTACATTAAGTTATATATAATAGATTTTACAGATTATATTATAGTAATAGTGTAACCTGAATCAATAAGTATTGAGTTGCTAATTTCATATTTTATTACAAAGTGTAAAAAGTATAGATTAGACTGATAAATATAAGATTAAGCATATTAACGTATTTAAAGTACTGTCACACTAAATGGTTATTATAATCATATAATCTGGTATGTAAATAGCACTTTTTAGTTAATAATGATTGTACCTAGTAATAGATTAGGATGACGCTATTGAATGGTCTTAGACGTGGGGATCAAACATTTACGGTAAAGTTTACTTAGTATGTATTTGACCCAAAGTAATAGTATGAATATATACTTATTGAAGATGGATATTAGAATTACATCCGATTACTGTCTATAAATAAAAAATTTAATATTTCATTAAAATGATTTATATATTAAATTACTTAGATATCACTCAATTAAATAACTAAATTAAATAAACTTTAAATATAAAGTAGAAAGAAGCTCCATCTGATTAAAAATATTCAACAAGGCCTAAATGATCACTGATAATAAATAAATATTGAGATAATCTTTAGGCAGTTAATATATATATAGAGAGTTAAAGCACACAAATTAAATAAACCTAAATATAATTTTATGCAATATTTGTGTGATTTATATAATATATTATAATTAAATAATAAATATTATTGGTAATTATTACTATTGTATTAAAAGAATTAAAGTGAATAATTGTCTATTTTTTATTATACTGAGTATACATACTGTACATAATAAATCAATAATAATTAGTGAATAAAATTAATAAAAAGATAAAATAATTGTAGTGATAATCTGTTTAATTTATAAATAATAACATATTAGTTAAAACTGAGAACTTTAGTTTATAATATTATTAATTTTACTATTGTTATTATTATAACGCTGACAAATATTTATGACTTTAAATATTAATTAATATATTTATATGAAATAATCTGTCAATTTAATCCAATATTATATATACATAATTATATATTATTTAATTTAGATTTATTCCTAAAATATTAATGCTTTCATTAAGCTTATATAATTTTTTGTCTTTATTTTTAAGTTATAAATTAGGATACTGCATTACTAACTCTCTCCAATCTATTACTCTCACTCACTCTACTCATTGACAATAGATATTACCAATTAGTTAGATATTACAATAGCACTGAAGTGCATGAGGTAATTTTGAATTAATTTGTATAATAAGATTAATATGTTTTGAACTAGTAATATAACACAGTGAGAGTAATTTATGGTGATACAATAGTCTCGTAATATATGATATATAAACCTAAATGTAGCTTTCTATAATCTACGTTACTACTATACACACTTTAATTTAATATTTTATATTTAATTATTATTTATTAATGAATCTCTAAGAGAAATATACTAGTATTAATATATTTAATGTAAATAATATATTATTAAGGCAAAAAAATATAATCAGTAAATACCATAACTTTAAATCTGAGATTACTGCCATATGAGATTATTAATACTATTATTGATATCAGTTTTTAAATATTAAGTCTGTGAAGAAGCAATAATCTTAGACTTAAAATTAATATGCTTAATAGAGAAGTTAAAGAATGGAAAGAGGAGAAATATTAATATTAGACATTATTTCAAAGATTTACAGTATTAAATGTAATTCATTGACCTCCTAAAAAATAACGATGTCAAAGTTAATATAATTGGAAATAGATCTAATAATACAATGTGATAATCATTATTAGGTATATTATTGTACTCTGATTATATGTAGATTATATAATTTCCATTTTTTTTTTTAGAAAAAGTCTTATTTATCACTTTTAAATTAGGCTCTTAAATATGGTTATCATTATGTATAGAAAATACTATTTAACGTTACAACCCTATACAATATTAATGATAGGTTTGGTATAGTAACTCCTCGCCTATATTATAATATAGATGGCTCTTATAAAGAACTCTAATATGTTTATAAGTGATATATTCATCCTTTAACCTCAAACTAGGTGCGATTAGCATATAACATTAACACCTTTTTTAATACTATTCAATTGTTTGTTGAGAGCTTCTAAGATAATAATATTAATCTTAGTTTTCCCTCCATAAAAGATGAAATCGAAAATATGAATTTGAAATAGTTAAGTATATTATTTAGAATTTTGACATGATTTATAGCTGTATTGCATTTATAATATGAATACAAGAGTATAGTATACTCATATATACTCATATTTAATACATAATCAAATTATTATTAAATAATCAGTTATATCTTTAATATCATATATATTATCAATATGTATAAATAACATATTATATATACATTATTTTGGCTCTTATTTTATTTTACAATATTAAAATGTTTTTAAATATTAATATAATTATATATAAATAAAATAAAGATAGATAATATTATATAATATATATATTATTAATATATATTTATATATATTTTATAATTAAATATAATATTATATTTAATAATAAAGTAATATATCTATATATACATATATTATATATATAATATTTATTTATATATATATATATATTACTGGATATATATAAATATAGTTATATATAATATATGTATAAATTATATATATATATATGAATATATATATTAATATATATATTAATATATATTTAATATATAATATAAATATATATATATATATAATATATATTATTATATATATATATATATATTATATAATATATATTAATATATATATATATATTATATTATTAAATATATAGTTATATGATATTATATATTATAATATATATTATATTATACATATATATAATAATATCAACTTCAGTACCTATATATATATATTAATAATATATATATTTAATATAAGTATAAGGTATTTTATTATATATTAATCATATATATAGTATTAATATATAATATATATAATATATATTATATTATATAACTATATATAATTAATTTAATAATATATATTATATTATATTTTATAATGTTATGTGATTAATACTATATATATAATTATACTATAATTAATATTAATTAATAATATTATATTATAGTTTTAATATATATTTTATTTACATATTAGTGAAGTGGAAATATATAGATATATTATATAGGACTATATATTAATTAATATATATATTTATATATAGTATATATAATATATATATATATATATTAGTGTTATATTTTAATGATAAATTATAGTAATATTATATAATTATATTATAATATATATATTAAATATATATATATTATTAAATAAATAATTAATTTATATATTATATATATATATTATAAATATAATATTAATATATATAATATAATATATAATATAATATAATATAATAATATAAATAATATAATTAAATATATATCATAACAATCACGTCGAGTGATTGTTAAAAAAACATCCTTTCGCATACCGCATCGCATTACCTGAGGATTGACGAAAAATACATTAATTGCTGCATCATCTAATAATATACATATCATATATTATATACTTTAATATATATTAATATATATATATATATATATAATTAATAATACATATATTATATATTATTAACTCAATTATAATTATTAAATATATATATTAATACTATATATTAATTATATTATATATTATATATAATTATATATATTTATAGTATATATATATATATAATTAATATTTATATTAAATTAACTTATATATATATATAATTATATTATAATATATATATTTAACATATATATTATATATTATAATATATATAATAATAGTACTATATATATATATTATATATATATTATTATATATTATATATAGTTAAATGTAGTCCAGAAGTACTACTTCCCCGACCAACCTCTGCGAAAAAAAATTGAATATTGTTATATTAGCTCTTAGAATTGTTATTCGCAACAATTACAAAGAAAACAAATTTTCAGCGGAAATAATAATATATATAAAATTTATATATATATATATATTATATATTATATATTATTATATTTAATATAATTATTATTAATATTATAGTTATATATATATATTATATATTTATGTATATATATATTAATTAATTATAGTATTATAATACATTTATAATAATTTATAACTATTTAATTATTTAATAAATATTAACTATATATATATATTTAATATTTATATATATATATTGATAATCCAGTTAATTTTAAATAAAACAATATTACATAAATAATCGTTATATTAAAAAGTATGAAATTCTATTACAAAGTAATTAATAAGATATGAATAACTATCTAGGTGAAAAAAGGTATTAAATATTTTAATACTATTGTTGGGAGCCCTATAAGTAAAAGGTTCTTGATTTAATTGTAAAATATAAGAGGAAATATAATGAAATTAGAATAATAATTATATAATATAAAATATTAGTAATATTATAATTATTATTATAATGTAAATATACTAATATTATCATATTTTAAATAATATATATATATATTAATTAAAATATTTTATATATATAATAATAATTAATATTATAATAATTAATATATTATATAATTTAATTTATAGTATAAATTAAATATTATAAATATATATAAAATATAAATATATATTATAATAGTAAGATATTAATAGATATATATATAATATTACTATATAAATAAACTATTATATGTAATAATATATATATAATAGTTCGTATAAATATTATATATATTTATATGGTTATAGATCCATAAACCGCTTATGTTTATATTAGCGTCATATATTTATCATAATTAGTATGATTGATCAAATAACTCTGCCGAAACATGAGGATTACTAGATAAGCATATTCTCGAATAAGAGGGATCAATTATAATGTTAATGTTAAAATAAGAAACAAATATAGCAGTAGATAGTTATGTAACGCTTCATAAAGTGAATTTATTAATAAGTGAACGTAGCGATTGTAAGGTTCTACTAATATTAGATATTGTGTTGACGACGTTCGCAAATTAGTAAAAGTTCCACCTAGACAGTTTAGGTATACTCACATTTATAGTGTGTCTGTGTCAGGACGTTACTATATGTTGATGAATCGTAAATTCGATTATACATCGTCTATGAAAACATACGTGTACGAACAACCCTCTAACCTTTCACCTCAATTCACTACCTTTTAATCTCAGTTTTACAATGATGATAGTTCATACGATTCTTAATTTAAATTTCTATCTACACTACTTTCGAGTGATTACGTATCTTATATAATTGCTCGTAATACATAGGTGATACGATAACGTAATATACACCTAAAGAGTACCACCTCATGTTATCGGAAAAAGTTTCCAACATCAGCATAATCACTACCTCCAACCTAGCCACAACTAGAATGGTCGCGCTAGCTAAGATTCATTCGAGACTTAATCTCCTTCGCTTCTCTCGGGTGCAGTTATGTACATGAAGAAGATGCTAAGGGAATCATTATTACGAGATATCGGCATCCTCTCCTGCTGTGTCCTCACCTGGATATGAAGGTTGCTTGATGCCCTACCGCCTTTAGTTTATTTGGTTGTCAGCTAGGGGGTGTCCCGCTGAATGAACGTTCCAGCCCCATAACTCAGACCCGTAATCTACTAGCAGTACACTGTGCCATTGCCATCTTAGCTCTACTCGGTACTCTCGAAATAATTAGTGTTCTCTCTCTCCTCTCGTTTACGCCTCTATATTGAGTCATAAGTGATGTGCACCACGCCTCCACTGCTTATCCGCATCCCATGAAGTAAAAGTTACCAACCAACTCTTTACATTTTACCAAATGAACTATCGAGCACACCCTGTTGACGTATTTTACCTGTGTTTTCTATTGGAATCGGAAAGCGTGACTAATCAATATAATCCTGATCCTTTTCCTTTCAATCATGATTTGTTTACCGAGTAATGAGGGTACTGCTATTCATACTTACGTTGATTGCTACTTACATGCATAGCAGTAAAAATAATTCACATAAATGGGACGATGGAAACATATCGAAAGCAATGTTTCTTCAGAGTACACCAGTCATTAAATTTTAAAGTAAAACATTATATTATTGGGGAGTATAGATACTTAAGACCTGGCATTCATGTTTCACATCACATTTTAAGTGACTACTGCGACTATGGTCAACTACTCCTATGTAGATCACTGCTTCAGCAGTCATCAATATGAATGACCCTTGCGTCGCCGGCCCAGATCATTATGGTTTACCTAACATGATGGCGCATTTATATACGCACTCACAGCCATCCAATTACGGGCACATCTTCTACACAGGATACTACACTGTGACAAATGGATTGGGAGAGGGTAGATCTTTGACTAGTTGGCCTGCAAAAGAGCACCCGATCCTCTCGTGACCCCTTAGTATTATTTTACTTTTGAGGCATGTTGAAAGTAAGTTTGTTATAACATTGATTAACCCAGTTATAAACACAAGAAAGTACTTGATTATCAAGCGAATAATTCTACTGTGTTTGATCAAATCAGACACAGTGAGGCCAATTGTTCAGGGCAGAGTCCGACAGGGCAATGCACTGCAAATTAACGATAATAAGACTGGTACAGGCAGTTTTAGAAACAACCATCTTTATATTTATTAAAAAATAAAATGATGTCTTATAAGTAAGCTAACTAACTAACTTCGAATCATTAACCTCTCTTCAACATACAAAATGAATCAAACTCAACTTACAATTATAATTTATACCAAAAAAATAGCTAAATGGCAAATTAGCTAAGTGCTTTGAAGCCTTTATTAGTACCGATTATAACCCCCCCGGATTATCCTCGAAATGGGTCTTCAGAATCTCTATTATCTATAGGTGATCTCTCTGTAATGTAGTTTTAAAGCTCTGAAAATAAATTGTTTGGGTTTTAATATGATACTTATGCCTGGTAAGGCATTCTGATTTTGCTAAATGATGAAGCGAACAATATAACGTTAAAGTTTTTTGTATAACATGAACATAAGCTAATAAAATATAAGTGTATGCTCTTATAATTAAATCACTTTCTGACTTATTGGAAAAGTTTTAAAGGTGATTATATGTTATAGACTTTTTGGTTCAATGTTTAGATTTCTAATTGATAGTTATTGATATAAAGCATTAAAGAACTTTTGTATAATGATAAACTGATTTTTTATGTCGATAGTATAATAGGTAAGTTATATGTTCTTGAGTTTGCGTGATTAGCATCTTAGTTCAGTAGAATGTTAAGTATCGTTAATTAAAATATATATTTATATATATATATATATTATATAATTATTATATATTAAAATTTATTTATACTACTACTATATATAATAAAATATACGTAAAATATTATATTAGCCTTATTTATACATATCACTATTAAATTATTATATAAATAGGTAATATAATTGTTATGTAATATATATATTATAGATAAATAGGTCGTTCAATATAAATAAATATATACAGGTGAAATTATACTTGATAAATAATTAAACTAATATTATAAATACATGAATATATATAATAATATATATATAGTAGTGTTAAATTATTAACATATTATTATATATTTATATAGTATTAATATAATTATATATTAATATTATATAATAATATATATATATATAATTATATATATATTAAGATAATATAAAAGTAAGATTCTGTTAAATAATCTTGATATATACTATAATAAAATGAATATTATGAAACTACGATACATCTAAATTTATTTTTAAATAATACACACCTATCAAATATGCGAAAACCAGTTTTAGTACCATTTAGAAATCTCAAAGTTCACTCTGAATAAGCGACATTTTCAGAACTGTAGTGAAAATACCTTTGGGTGCTTCCACGGTGACCACAAAACGGTTCACGTATCTAGCTTACATTACTGATATGCACTATTTACATATTATAACCATTACAGGTGAAGTCATACTATCTATAGTACAACTATAAAACCTTATTCATAAGAAATAGCGCTATACTAACCTAGTACTATAATATTTACATATATATCTTATAAACTATCTCTTTTGTCATC
>JABUQX010139415.1:0-7500 GCA_015478945.1 Trachelipus rathkii | reverse complement strand
ATGGGTATAGGTATAGGTATTAGGTGATTATAACATAATATATATAACAGTTAAAATTTTTAAGGTATAGAACTATACGTAGTATATATATATAAGTTAATCATATTAAGTATATAGTAGTATATATAGCTATATATATATATATATTATATATATATAAGGTATAGGAATACATATATATTATATATATATATACGGGCTAGTTATATTATATATATATATACTCTAACTGTAAACTGTTAATATGAATACTATATAGTGTAATATATATGATATATATATATTTTACGTAGATAGATGAGTATATGATATACAGGGAATATAACGGGATAGTATGAGTAATATAGGTAAGCGCGGTAGTAGGCTGTATATGGTGTAGTATTATATGGTATATACGTATATACTATATATAGTGGAGGTAATACTTTATGGGATTATATGTAGGTATAGTATATTATATAGTATTATATATATGTCTTCATATAGTGTATATTATAATATATGTACTATATATGTATATACTATAGTAGTATTTATATATAGATATAGTGAGTAGTGAGTGTAGTGCTATAGTATACCCTTATATATATATAAGGTATACTATAGTAGGTAATATAGTGAGTAGTGTGATATGATAGGGTAGTAGTATATTAGGTAGTACCAGTATAGTATATATATACTATAGGTATATTATTTTATTATATACTATAATATAGCTATATAGGTATAGTCATATATTATTTATAGTAGGTAAGATAGCTAATATATAGTGAGTTTGATATATCGTATATATATCATATTATAAATGAAACTAAATTTAATGTATATATATGGTAATACGATATATATATATATTATAGTATTCATTAGCTACATATTAAATATCATATTTAAATATTATATATATATAAGTCTATGTATATTAGGTATACTACATGATATAGTATATAGTAGATATTATAGAACTATAGTCATTATACTATATATATATATACGGTATATGAGTAGCAATACCAGGTACATTATATACTTATATATAATATATATACTATATAGTATTACTATATATATATATATATAAGTTATATATATATTATGTGTGAGTGAGTGTGTAGAGTATTTATAGATAGGTAGTGAGTGTGTTATATATATATACGATATATCTACATATTATACTATAATATATATAGCTGAGTGATGAGTAATAGCTATATTATCTTATATGAGTATATACGATAGTATAGTTATATTATATATATAATATAGAACTTAAGGCGTTAATATATATAGTATATGGTGAGTAGATGATGAGTAGGTGGATATGTATATATCGATATACTATATATATATATAGTAATATATCATATATTATATATATTATAGTTATAATATATTATATATAGTAATAATATATAGTACTATGTACTATATATATATGATCTCTATACCAAATATACTATATAATTATATTATTGGTATTAAATATATTAATAATTATTATATAATATATACTAGTATGATAAGGTGAGAGTAGTATATACTATGATGGTTATATAAGTAATATAATATATCTATGATTTTAAAATATATATATACAATATATAATCTAAGTATATTATATCAATATTATATATAATGATATATATACATATATTGGATGATATATATTTTATATTATATAGTATATTAATATATTATTATATACAAAACCATAGTATATATATTATATTATATACTATTATATATATATATATAGGTTGATATATATATTAGGAGGTGAGTGAGGTATATAGTATAGTATAAAGGTATATATATACATAGTATTATACATAATATATATACACTACTTACTAGTATCATATATCTATAAAATAATAGCTATAGTATTATATCAATATACGTACTAAGTACTATATATAGTATAGTATATTAGTATAGTATGTGTATATATATATATTATAGGTATATACATATTATATATTATACTATATATATAGTTATATATTATAATATATATAAGAGGTTTTACTTTAGATTTAGAAAATTTTATCAGTGAGAGATATCAAATGTATATATAATATATAAGTAATATATATTATATATATATACTTATAATATAGTATATTATGTATATTTTATAGTATGATAGTATATATATTATTACCCTAGGTATAGTCATATTATATTATAGATCATATATAACATTATATATATCCTTATACTACTAACAATTGCAGTTAATTATCAAATAAAAGTATTATATTAGTATATATATATTATTTTATATAACTATATTATATATACATATATAGTATATATTACAATTATATATATATACATTATATATATATATGATATATATATATACTATATATATATATATTATATATATATAAATATATTGATGATATATATGAATATATATATATATATATATATATATATATAGACTTTTCCTTTCTGTGAAAATGTACAAGATAGAATTTGAAAGAAAAGAAAAATCAAACAAAAGGAAAAGGTTCGAGGAATAAGAAGAGTTAAAAAAAAATCTAGAATTGTTTACTAACTGATTTATTAAAATATCTTACATTTTAAAGATGAATGAATTTAAGAATGGAGCAATTTTGTTGGAATATTTTAAAACCAGTAAATAATATTTTGCATTTAATATTTTTTTTTTTAGATAATCAGGAAATATTAACGACCAAAAAATTATAACATTAATGGTGTTATGCATCAAAATGTCCCATAATAGATCATTTGAACGATAAATTGAAAGCAAACTTCTATACCTTCAAACAAACTGGAATTAAATTAAATTTCGAATGAGAATTTAATGATATATCTGGTCAGTAAGCTTATTTATTTCTTTATATATAAGCAACCCTTCAAAATTTCACTGTACTTATCTTGGTGATGGGTATATTGCTTGCAAAAATACCAAGCAGCCTAACACAGCAGTGGTTTGAAGAAACATCTGGCAACCTAGTCAAGCTTTGAATTGAAAATAGTTTATTTGCAAAAAAAATCGTATTTCATTTGGAAAATATTTAAACAAGTTAGAAGACAACGTCAATTCTTTTTGCCAAAAATCAGAAGTGATTGAAAAAACTGTTCCAGATTGAGTTGATTAAAATTTTCAAAGATATTTGTCCCAGAACAAAGCTGAACAGAGAGTTAATATTAAGTATTGAAAAATGCCCTCCTCTGATGAAAGAAACAGATAATAACGAAATTAGTTTATTTAAATTTAGTTATACTGTGAAAATATGAAGTTATTGCAGATATGACCATATAAATGTTGATAAATATAGTTACAACAAACCAATTGTCATTTCGACAAATTTTATAGAATTTAGAGAAAAAGTTGATAAATTTATAGAGAATGGTTATATACATTTATTGACGTCTAACATTCACAGGCAACGTCCAGATCATCAATATATATATAGTTATTATAGCATATATATATATATATATATATATATATATATGGTTATATGTCAATTATTGTTATTATTATATATATATATATTATTGTTATATATATATATATATTATATAGTATATATATATATATAACATATATATACTATATATATTATTTATTATTATATTATTATATAGTATATTATATATATATAAAGATATATATATATATATATATATTATATATATATATTATAAATATATATATATATATGTTATTAATAAAGGTTATTGGTTATTGGTTATTATTATATACATATATATATACATATATTTATATATATATATATATATATATATATATATTATATATGAAGCATATATATATATATATAAAATATATATATATATATTATATATATATATATATATATATATATATATATATATATATATATATATATATATATATATATATATATATATATATATATATATATATATATATATAAGGTGGGGGAGCAGAAATTTTAAAATTTGAGCGCAAACGCAAAAGCGCAGAGTGGAAAAACTTAGTCCGCAAGAGCAAAAGCGCACAATTTTTCAAAAAAAATATTCCGCAAACGCAAAGCGCAAATGTCCGCAAATCAAATTTTTTTTGATGCACAAATTTTGGAGAGCAAATAATATATAAAAAATAAAGCTCAAGTATTTAAAGATGAATTATTTTAAATTTTAATTGAAAAAGGCAAATATATATAACAAAAAATGAAAGATTTTGACCTATTCTATAATTATCTGTGATCTTTCTTCCTCGCTTCTCCTCCTAAATTTGAAATAGTGTCAGTTATTCCCTTTCATAAAGATACATTTTTCAAAATTGCTGGGATGCCATGGCTGCCCTCTTGCTCTTAGAATCTCAGAGCCTTGACTAAAGTAATGGGAAATTATACTTAATAAACAAGTCCACATAGACCTCCTGGTATTCATACGGAAACAGGTTCCAAGTGAGAGGAGTATTGTGGTGAACACTTACTGCAGACAAGCTATCCAAGACTTGTCCCAACTTCTCCTCCAGAGAACATTATGTCAGTGTATTGTGAATATATATTTAATGTATAAATTATATATATATATATATAAATATATATATATATATATATATATATATATATATATATATACATATACATACATATATATATATATATATATATTATATATATTATTATTATTATTACATATTATATTATATATTATATTATATATATATATATATATTTATATTTATATTATTAGATAAATTTATATATATACATATTAGTTATATATTATTATTATTAGCTGGTTATATTATATATATTATTGAGTTATTATTATTATATTATTATTATTATTATTATATATTATTATTATTATATATTATTATTATTATTATTATAATATTATATATTATTATTATATTACATATATACATATACATATATATATATTATATATATATATTATTATTATTATTACATATTATTATTATTATATTATTATTATATACATTTAAACATATATATATAAGATATATATTTTATATATTACATATATATTTTATTATTAATATATTATTACATTATTATTATATTATTACATACATATTATATATATATTATTATTATTATTGTTATTGTTATTATTAGTGAATTATATATATTTATATATATATATTATATTGTTATATTACTTTATTATACTACTATTTATAATATTTAATAACTTATTATTATTATTTTATCACCTTATATTTTTTTATTATTATTACATATATTATATATATATATTAAATATATTATTATTATTAGGTTATTATTATTATTATATATGTGTATTTTGGTATATATGTATATATATATTATACATTATATATATTATATTATTATTGGTTATTATACAGTTATCCTCATCTATATATTATATTATATTATTGCTTTATTGCTTATATTATTATATATTATTATTATTATTATTAATATTATTATTATTGAAATTTAGCTATATATTACATGTATATATATATATTATTATATATATTACATATATTATATTTTAATACATACATATACATATACATATCCATTAATCAGAGGTAAGACAACATCAAAACGAAAGCGCAAAGCGCTTATATATATATTATTATTATTATGTTATTATTATTATTATTATTATTATTATTATTATTATTATTATTGTAGATATATTATACATATATTATTATTATTATTATTATATGTCCATATATATTATTATTATATATATATATATATATATATTATTATTATTATCATTATGTTATCATTATTATTATTCGTTATTTCATATGATTATTATTTTATTATTATTATACATATTATTATTATTATTATTATATTATATATTTATATATATTATATTATATATTATATATATATATATTATTATTATTATTATTATATTATATATATATATTATATATGTATATATATTATTATTATTATTACATATTAATAGAAGAAGAAGAAGTATATATATATATATATATATACATATATTACATACATATATATATATATATATATATATATATATATATATATATATATATATATATATAACTATATATATATTATATAAAGAAGATATATATATATATATATATATATATATATATATATATATAGATTTATTTTATTATATATATTTTTATACATATATATATATATAGACATATTTTTTATTATACATGTTATTATTATTATTATTATTATTATTACATATATATATATATTTGGGTCTCAAGTACCAAGTACTTGTACTTGTACTTGTAATTCTAAGTAATACTCTTTTGAGCACTTGTACTCTGCAGCTCTAAACCACTGTACTTGTACTTGTACTTGTACTTGTACTTGAGCCTTTTGTACTTGGTACTTGTGCTTGGTACTTGCAAGTACTTTTGGCATTTTTAACTTGCCAATATTTTTTATTTTCTTTTTATCATTTTCCTACGTATTGATATTATTATTTTTTATAAATGTATTCTAAATAAATTTCCATTTATGAATGTAAAGTATGTCATTATTTATATATATATATATATACAGCATATATATATATATATATATATATATATATATATATATATAGTATATATATATATATATATATGTTATATATATATATCATCATCATCATCAATAATTTTTCTTTTCCCAAGACTGGGGGGGTAAGGTGCAATAGTGTACCAGAAACAGAAAAGTAGTGGAAGAATATGACGTAAGTCGAAAAGAAAGCCCAGCCTTACCTCCCTTTATACCTATTAGGGAACCGCCACAGAAACCACCATAGAGCTTCTCAAGGGGACCGCGCTGGACCCTCACTATGGTGATTTGCCACTGGTTCATCCCTTTGGCCCAGGTGGGCCACATACCACCTCACAAAACCCTGCCATTTACTCTTATTATGCACTTTTTACCCCTGTCACCCACATTTCACTCCTCCAGACATTCTTTTGCTGACTCAATCCACTTTTCCTTCGGTCTCCAAGCCGGTCGATTCCCAACACACTACCCACTATACATCCGTTTAAGCAAACTGACTATCATCCATTCTTTCCATATGACCAAAACCATCTAAACGTACTCTTTCAATCATTCTGATTTACCCTGTTTTCATACCATACAACTCTGTGGTAATACGTTCATTCCTCATTTTATCAATTCTTCACACCTAACACGCCCCTAAGATTGTCCATCTGAACACATTGTACTTAGGGATCTATACCTCTTATTCCAATTATAGTCTTACTACTATACATTAACACAGGGAACAATCTTACCATCACGCAAGACACTAGAGCACCTCAAGACTTAGTCTCTTTTTACTCACTAAGGATTTAATCGCTGCACCAGCCCTTCCTAACAATTCAACTTACCTACTACATATATATATCCTATACCACATTGAAGGCGCACGAAAAACGCGAAAAGCGTTTCACGATAAATGCGAAACGGTTAAACACCCAAATTGAACTGAACGAAGTACAAC
>JABUQX010139414.1:17500-23416 GCA_015478945.1 Trachelipus rathkii | reverse complement strand
GCTGATTAGTGTGCCAATTGCCATTCTATTAATTACCAAATCTCATTTGTTACCTGTCAATATCATTTACCTGTTTAATAAACGCTCATAAGAAAGTTATCTCATTTCAATCACAGATTTAATTGATTACTCATCATTATTCATTTGATTGCCTTGTTTAATCTTGGCGCATATCTCTGTTGACCCCTTAACGTGACTAATTAAAACTCCCCCTGATTTGGAGTCAGATACTGTGAAAAAATGCCGGTGTAATCAATTTGTTTGAAAAAAAATCTGTGTAGTGAGATAATGTTATTAATCAGTGTAATTTTGACTATAAATAAACTGTATGAATCAAATAGTTAACAACGTGAAGAATTAAACAATATATAATCTTGTAAATAATAAGAAATAAGTCGTTGTTACAAAATCGGGTAGTAACAGAAAATCCGTTGCTGCTTCGAACATTTGGAATTTTCAAACAAAGTTCCCATTTTAGACCTAACATTTCTGCCTATTGGCTTGACTCGTTTGAATCAACAAAATAGGCAGTGATTGTAGCCTGTAGAAAAATGGTTTCAACTAAAAGAATGACTCAAAAAAATCCAGCGAATCCCTTAAAGAACTCCTTGAAAGGGAAAAGGGGGAAGGGCAGGACGCCCTCTCCTCAACAACATCAAACCCCCAAGGAAGGAGAAGGGCCATTTGTTTCTTCTTCCGAAATTGAGCTTGAAGTGACGCCACGAAACTCCCGCCAAGAAACAAGACCAAAGCATCATGAATATCAATCACCAACAAAGACTTAGTCATCTAACTTCAAGTCAATTACCAGTGTTTGATTCTTATGATGTCATTAGTTGGCTTAGTGCTACGAATGCAATATTCAAACTAAATCACATCGATGATACACATGAACGTGTTCGTCTTTTAGCACCTATTTTGCCAACCACTCTGGTATCAAAAATTAAATTTCCATTGCAAGAAAATGCTTATCAACTCCTTTTAGACGATATAGAACAAACCTATCTTCGCGCCCTGCGCCAGCGGATTCGGGAAATCTTCAAACAAGGAATGGGGCCTGATAAACTCCCAAGTGAATACCTCAACCGAGTAAAAGGGGTGCTTGGTTATAAGAATTTCGACGTCTTAGTAGACAATAACCCTAAATTTGCTATCGAGCTATTTCTCGAAGAACTTCCGACAAACGTCCAGATGAGCGTATGCACATTGGCTGAAAAAAATAACATACATCGTATGGTCAAAGTCGCAGATGACTTGTTCAAAAACTTCATACAAAAAGACCGAAAATACCAACAAACAAACTACTAACAGACGTGGAGATCTGTTAATGCTGTTCGAGCCAACACAGACAAGCGGGAAACAGACTCAGCATACCGACCGAGTCTCACGCGCGAGCAAGAGCGCAAATCTGACACTGCCCGTAACGATGACAACCAACTTTCGCACCAGATGTCCGAGCTTACCAAGGCCTTGACTGAGATGGCAGGTTCTATGCAGCTGATGCTTCAAGGTCAACGCCACTCAGCTGAAGACAGAAACATGAGACGCGGGCGCAGTCAACATAGAAATACAAGGTCGGATGATCTATGTTATTACCATCCTCGCTATTTACATCGAGCCTACCGTTGTGAATCTAATGAATGTCCACTCTATCCATTACTTTATGCTAATGTCTCTCAAGCTTCGGAAAACTCTTAGAACGGCTCTCTGCTCCACCATCTGACGACAGCCGTGAAAATATAGGTCACAATAGAAAAGTAACCTTTTATCCAAAAGTACAAGTTATAAACAATGTTGATATTAATGGTGAAAATCGTGTTAAAATAAACTCGGACCATTCGAGTACTACTACTACTACTACTACTACTACTACTACTACTACTACTAATAATAATAATAATAATAATAATAATAATAATAATAATAATAATAATAATAATAATAATAATAATAATAATAATAATAATAATAATAATAATAATAATAATAATAATACTGAGAATAATAATAATGATAAGAATGATCAAAACATTGAAACTACTACCAGTACTAATAATATTGAAAATAAAAATACTACTATAAATATGAATGTTCAGAAAAATAATGAACATATAAATGAAATGTTTGAAAAAACACAGTTAGTAAATAATAATATTGGAAAAGGTTTGCATGCACCTTCTCAAAACAAAAATGAAGTTTTACCACCAAAAAGTAGTAATATTATGGTAAATAAAAATATTCCAATTGATGAAAATGTTATATTAAATGATACTTCTATCAAGGAGAGGTTTGATAATGATGGTTCGAAATATATTGGTAATGTACAATGTAAAAATTTTATTACAACTCTAGACACTTTGCATGCGGGCTATATCTTTTTTAAATCAAATGCAGTAAATGATGTATCTGTTGTGAACCTTATAGTGGAAAGTGAGAACAATGAGAAAGGTCGCTTGTTAAGTTTAGCTTACACAAGTACTGTGGACGGGCGGTGCAATAGCATCGAGAAAGTTGCAGTCGACGCTGAACCAGACGAGAAAGCTTGTGAGATTGACGACTTAAAGCTATATGAAGTTCATGACATAATAAATAAGGTAAATTATCTTGTTGACTGTGGATCGGGAAAAAATATATTGTCTGGTAACACTTTTGCAAATAGCAAGGCACCCATATGTTATATGTTAGCAGCCAATAATTCTAAAATTGCTATTTATGACATTAAAACTATTGAATTTGACCTTCATCTAGGTTGAAAATATGTTGATACCTTTTATGTTACTAATATTGAAACAAATATCTTAGGTTTATCATTTTTAAAGAATTTTGAAATGGGCATAGATTTCAAACGTGATTTATTAATAGATCCAGTTACAAACAAAACTATAAAATTAAGTAGAAATGCAACTTTTAATCTGAAGTATGTGCATGAAAATTTTCTCTCTAATCTGTCACTTTCACATCCTCCCCCCATCACCTCTGTGCACGTTCCTCATAGTTCTTTATTCTTTAAAGAGGTATTATTGAAATATACAGAGTTATTTTTGAACCCATACTTGCCGGAAAATCACCATATTAAATTAAAACAAATGGAAACATGGGATAAAATTTTTGAAAAGTATAAAGGTAAAAACGGCAGTATGAGCACAGCATTACTATGCGAGGGCGGTCATGTAACTACTGATGAAGAAACCGCTTTTATACCTGAAAAAGTTTTCATTGAACTAGCAAATACCTATCCCTATCATGTGAACATAGCCCTCAAACCTCGTCGTATCCCTCACAAGCTATACGCTCAAACTCGGGCAGAATTTAATAACTTGTTGGACACAGGTGTTTTGAGGAGGACAAATTCCCCATGGTCTTTCCCAATGTCCGTTCTAGAGAAAAGTAACAACAGAGTGAGAATAATATCAGATTTTAGAGAGCTAAATAAAAGTGCGGAGATCGAGACGTATGGTCTGCCCCTCCTTCAAGATGCCATGTTTACATTAAAAGGGAGCAAATTGTTCAGTCTTTTGGACTTAACCCAGGCTTACTACTCAGTCCCATTATCTCCAGACAGCGAAAAATACTTTACTATAACATCTAATTTGGGCAACTATAGATATAAATGTTTACCTATGGGATTTGTCTCCTCACCTTTTATTTTCCAAAAATTTGTCGATCTTCTCCTACAGGACATTAAAAACACATGCGTGTACATGGATGACGTCCTAATCCATACACAGACTGAAGAGGAACACAAAATCCTACTAGAACAGGTGCTAAAACGACTACAATATTTAAATGTAAGCATAAATCCCGCCAAATGACAGATCGGCGCAAAAGAAATCAATTATCTAGGATACACGATAAATGAAATGGAATAACTCCAAACTACGAAAAAGTGAAAAAGATAATCGATACCCCTAAACCAAGAACATTAGAGAATTAAGAGGTTTCCTTGGAAAAATAGGCTTCTACAGATCTCTATAGTCTGTTTTTCAGATGTCATAGCTCCCCTCAACCTCTTCCTGAAGGGGAAACCTTACGCAAGACGTCGTGTCAACTGGAACCCAGCGGCAGATAAAGCTTTTGCAGATGCTAAGAAGGCCATCAGAAATACAACCACCCTTACCTACCCAAGCGCTTCTAGACCTTTTAAAATTATCGTGCACACCCTGAAGCAGCTTCTGCAGGAGTGATCCTGGCTACTGACGAAGGAGATCTGCCAATCGCTTTCTATAGCACAATATTATCACCCGTTGAAAGAAAATATGATCTAGCGAACAGACTGCTTGTCTGTTTAACTAAAATATTCACCAAGTACGGGTACTTACTTGCAGGAAGAGAACTAATAATACAGACAACCTTACGAGACTTGATACAGAAATCCAAACGTGTCAATGATAGTAAGAACTACAACATCCGTGAGATACGAAGCTTAAATTTGTTGAGTGCATATAGTTACCTGGAAATTAATTAATAAAAAGACAAATCCTCTATCGGAATACCTCTTAAACAACAAAATTGATAATGAAAAGGATAATGATAATTATAATGAAACCGATAAAATAATGACAAACAATGAAATAGAGGCGGAGCCTAAACGTCAATCTGTCAAAAGCGGCGCTGTGAGTGGCTCACCCACAAGTGAAGTAGCCGCTCAGAGCGAAGTACCAAATACTATAACTATGAATGAAAAGTGTGGCCTTTTACACAGATATTACTACGAAGCACCATCTCCCACCTTGAAAAGAAGGTATGCGAAAGCCATAAAACAAAATACCACACGCGACAGAGTAGTAAATTCCGATGAAGGCAAAATTTTTGGACATTTAAAAGACCACAAGACAAATACGGAAAATACCTCACATTCCAACCGTGAGAAAAACAATGATTTTGATGAAAAGGGAATGACGAAAGATGAACGAATAGCAATAGAAAAAGAAAATTTTAAAAACTGTAGAGATGTTATAGATAAGAATAAAATAGATAAAATCAATGATAATTGGATAGAGATAAATAGAGTAAATTTAATACAAAGCTGCAATGACGCTCATGTGGAAATAATTAAAAGGTTTCGCAAAGAGATAAATTATACAGATATTAGTGAAAAACACCAAACAGATGAATATATAAAATCATTATTAACAGATAAAGATAAAAGTTCCTTAATCATTAAAAAACAAAAATTTTGGTTCAAGAAAAAAGAAGTCACTTTGTATGTAGACATTTCCTTAAATTATGCCAGAATTATCCTTCCATACATCTGTGTTGATGACATCATCCGGATGACTCATCTTCAGGGTCATTTGGGAATCTCACGATGCTTGACAGCTATAAAAGCAGATTTTGTGTTTAAAAGCATGCATCAAAGAGTCAAGAATGTGGTTAGGTCATGCGCTCAATGTCAAATATCCAAAGTCGGTCGAAAAATAAACCTTATTTCCGGGAAATACAAGGAGGTCTCCTACATGCTTGAGGCGATGAATATAGATATTTTAAAAATGAGTTTATGTAGAGGATATAAATATTTGTTAACCCTTATAGATAGGTATTCTCATTATGTTTGGACGATACCGTTGAAAGACATCACCAAAGAAACAATAGTAAAAACATTGATAAATCAAATCATCCCACACACAGGTATCCCAAGCCACCTGATTTCAGACAAGGGAGGAAATCTGACTTCACACTTGTTTGAAAGTGTGTGTAGGCTACTAGGTATACTTCACACGACGACCGCAAGTTACTCACCTTTCTCTAATGGGAAAATAGAAAATACGAATAAAATGATTATTAACAGCATTAGAGCTATGTTAGCTGAGCCTGGGATGAAAAATCAACAGTGGCTAGATGTTCTACCATTCGTTTTATTCGCCCTCAGGCTTCTTGCACCTATCTCAGAAGGGATTGCCCAGTAAATCTGTTATA
>JABUQX010139414.1:0-15000 GCA_015478945.1 Trachelipus rathkii | reverse complement strand
TGTGGGGTTCATCCCTTGGCCCAGGTGGGCCACAACCATACCCCTTACAAAACCCCGTCATTCACTCCTATTATGCACCTTTCATTCTCGCCTTTGCCAAACTTACATTTCTCTCCTCCAGGCATTACTTTACGGACTCAGTCAACTTTTTGTTCGGTCTCCCAGCCGGTCGATTCACAACACTATACATCCCCTTAACCAACTGACTGTCATCCATCCTTTCCACATGACCAAACCATCTCAACGTATTTTCATTTATTCTCTCATTTATCTCTTTCTTCACACCACACAACTCTCTAATACGTTCATTCCTCATTTTATCAATTCTTCTCACACCTAACACGCCCCTAAGATTGTCCATCAACACATTTTACTTCAGATCACTACCTCTTATTCCAGACCATAGTCTCACTACTATACATTAATACTGGCAACAACATACCCTCATGAAAGACCCTAGTGCACTCAAGACTTAGTCCCTTTACATCCACCAACGATTTAATTGCACCAGCCACCTTCCTGCCATTCACAACTATATCCTACTCATTCGTTCCCTTATCATCCAACATATATTCTAAATATTTAAACTCAGACACTTTCTCCAGTTGCTCACCCTCTAACGTAACTTCACACCGAGGGCTGTCCTCACTCACAACCATAACCTCCCTCTTATCTACCACTCACATCCTACCAAATCTTTCTACCAGTCCTCTCAAACTCTCTTCAGATTCACCACACAATGCCAAATCATCCGCATATAATAGGTAGGGCACCTTCCATTCTCTTCCATTCTCCATCATTCTAACACCATCTCCTGCCACCCCCACCTCTAATTCTTTCATAACCCAATCCATATGCAAATTGAATAACCAAGGAGACATAACACATCCCTGCCTCACTCCGCTATTAATATTAAACCAATCACTTTATTCTTGTACACGCTTCACTATCGCATAAATAAATACTTTTGATTCCATTCTGAAGTCTACCACCAACACCATATATCACTAAAACCTGCCATAGAGCTTCCCTATTAATCCTATCATACGCCTGTTGCAAATCCATAAAACCTAAATGCAATTTATTCTTCTTCTCCCTCATTTTCTCAATCATTTGTTTTAATGTAAAGATTTGATCCACATATCCTCTACCACTCCTAAACGCACCTTGTTCTTCACCAATCAGTCCTTCAGTCACTCGAGGAGGGGGTGTTGCACGCCTCAGAAGTACACAACTAACGCAAATTACGCATATGAGCACAGACGCAGGCTTTGAAGTGCGGGAGATTAAATTCAGCAGGAAACACAGAAGATGGAAGAGAATTCCACAGAACAGAAGTGGCAGGAAAGAAGGAAGCACCGCAGCGAACTAGCCTTGAGTTGCCAATATCCACACAAAACTCATGCGCAGACACAGCACCCCTTGTGCTACGAGGACGTCGTAAAGGGGGAGGTACGCGAGTGACAAGTTCCCTAGAGCACCTGCCGCTGCGGTACCTATAGAAAAGAGATAAAGCACCAACATCGCGCCGCAAAGATAGGAGGGTCAAGTGAAGTGGAAAGTACGGAACAGCTTATAGTCTTTTGGCCTTGACTCGACCCTGTCCAAAAGCCGGGTGAAACCAGAGCCCCCCAGATATAGAGTAGCATCACACAAGGCGGATGAGGCTCCCTTTGCTAGTTGAAGCAATCTCAGAAGAGAAAAAGTCTCGCAGTCTAAACAGAACCCCAGTTTCCTTTGAGGCCGCCCTAGCAAATCGTTGTGATGTGAGGTTTCCAAGACATTTTTTTGTTTATGTTAAGGCCAAGGATGTTTATATTGTCAAAAGGAGAGACGAGAACCGTTGAAAGAGATAGGAAAGTTGGAAGGTGTTTTTAGAGAGGGAGATTTGTAGAAGTTGAGTTTTTAAAGAACTATCACAAGGTTGAGACGATCCCACCCTGGAAATCCTATCCAGATCAATGAGAATAGAATCGGAAAGATTAAGACGAGAGGCAATTCTAGAAGCAAAAGAGGGGAGTAGAATTGAAATGAGTTGAAGAATGAGAAGGCCTGTCACCTAAGTACGAGTGGATAGAGTTAGAGATGCAGGTGAGAAGATCATTAATGAAAAGTAAGAATAAAGTAGGAGATAGAACAGAACCCTGAGGAACACCACAATTAACAGAAAAGAAGAAGAAGTCGCCCTGTCAACAACAGCCGACATTGAGCGATTTGAGAGAAAAACTAGACATAAGTAAGCAAAGTGAAGGAGGAAACCCAAAGGAAGGGAGTTGAGAGCAGTGACGCGTGCCATACCTGGTCAAATGCTTTGGATATGTCAAGCGTCACCACGCAAGTCTCCCCGTAGCTCCTGAAAACCACAAATCAGTAAGATAGGAAAGAATGTCAGTAGAACTCGAGCGCCGAAAGCCATACTGGCGATCGGAAAGAAGTGAATGAGATTAAAGATGATCTAAGAAATGAGAGTTGGGAGAAGGGTTTCAAAGATTCCTAGATAGAATACAGGTGAGAGCTATGAAGATAGTTAGAAGGATCAGATGGCTACCTTTTTCGAATAGGCCGTGTACATATGCTTCCACCATCGAGGAAAGTAAAAGGTATTGAGACATAGAGAATGTAGTACGAGGGGCGGGTCAGCACGGAAGCACACCCCCTCAAAACTCGGGGGGAGGAATGCCATCCGCGCCACCCGCCTTCCTAACGTCCCAGATTTCAGGAGCCCATGCACCCGATCGACAAGTGTAATCACAGGCAAAGGCATAGGACAATTCGAGAGTGAAAAGGAGGAGGGATGAGGAAATTAGAATCGTCCAGGGGTTGAAAGAAAGAGGAAAACAGGGAGGTTTGAAGAGATTGGCCCTTTTCAGTTGAGAATTAGCAACAGAACCATGAGAGCTGAATAAGAGGAAGAATGACAGATTTACATAAGTTGTTAGAGATGTGCAAGAGGCAAGAGAGATTTGTCAGTGGGAGAACCAAGGAGGTTAGCGCACTTTCGTTTGATGAAAGCCTCCTGCTTTGCTCGTCGAAGATTATCCTGTAACGATTTCGAACTGAATGGAAATTAGCAAGAGCAATAAAAAGAACGAGAATTTTTCCACGCCCGATACGCACTTTCTGTAGCCTGAATGGACAGAGAACAAGCATGATCGAACCATGGATTATGAGGAGAGAAAGATTTAGTCGAAGAAGGAAAGAACCTGCTCATCCCATCAACGATTACAGCTCCCACCTTATCGGCAGAAGTCGAAGGCGTCATCAGAGACAAAGCAGTCATTCCAATTATAGTTAGCGTAGAAGGGACGCAAGGCCCCCAATCGGCCCGATCAAAGCGCCAGAGAAAAACGAGTAGGGCAGGATGGAGCTGCTGGAGAAAGTATTAAAATTAAGAGATATTATGTTGTGGTCAGATTTACCGATAGAGCGAAAGTGGTGTATTTTAAGAGAGAAGACCAGTGGTGAAACATAGGTCAAGTGTGTTCAAGAACTGGTTAGGACGAATGTATGTGGGTTCTTTAATTAGTTGCCCCGTTGAGAATGTTGAATGATTCGGCCTCCTCCCCACCTAAACCAGTATGAGAGGACCCCAACCATTCAGTGTTATGTACATTGAAATCCCCAAATAGAGGACCTCAGTATTTGGATGTGAAGATATAACAGTCTCAGAGAAGTACAAAGATATTCAAAAAAGGCGTGAAAATCTGTATCTCATGTTAGGAGAGCAGTAGCAGAAGCACAAGATTATTGTAGTAGAAGGGAGAAAGATTTTAAGCCAAAGAACATCGAAATTAGGAGATTCGAGATTCACGAGACGTGTTGCAGGAGTATTTATGTTAACATAGGCACATACTCCACCCTTTAGACGGAAATTATGAAATAAGTTATAGTTGGACATATTAAACGAGTTAGAGGAAGAATTCTTAGTCATTCGTCTCAGACAGGAGCAAAAGGTTAGGGCTAGAGTTAGAGAGGTGCTGTTCCACGGATGCAGAGTTAGAGAGTAAGCCGCGGATGTTGGTAAAGTCGATAGAAAGCCCGCGTCTGTGCAAACCTGCCATATCCTCTACCATTCCTAAACGCACCTTGTTCTTCACCAATTAGTCCTTCAGTCACTCGACGCACTCTTTCGATAAAAATACCAGCATATATCTTCCCTACAACACTCTAAACATTAATTCCCCTATAATTCCTACAGTTACCCTTATCTCCCTTACCCTTATATAAGGGTACTATTACTGCTTTCCTCCAATCCCTCTGAACTATACCCTCCATAATCGCTTTGTTGCACAATTTCCAAATCCAATCAATCACTAACTCGGCTCCGTTCTTGATCATTTCACCAGCAATTTCATCTATACCTGCAGATTTACCATTCTTCAACTTTCCCACTCTACCCATTACCTACTCCTTAGTAATGACCTCATTCCCAAATTCACTGGGAGACAAAATTTGACTTTTTGTCTTTTAAATGAGTAAAATTGGGTGTTTCTTATGGAGGTTTGTGCGCTGATTCCGAATTTGCATACCATTTTGTTGTAACGGGCATGGTTTTTTTGCAATATGAAATTAAAAATTTAATATTGTTATAAAATGATAAGCTTTAGTTAATTTACTCACCTATATACCTACTTCTGCAATTTAAAATGTAGATTTTAAAGATTTTCAACTGTAGTTTGCTTGAGGAACATCACTTTTAAGTCCCCAGCAATAATCTGCAAGCATATTTGGATTCCAATTTCCCTGATAACGTTTTTCGATAGTTGAAATATCTTGGTGGAATCGCTCACCATGTTCATCGCTTATAGCGCCTAGATTGCAGTTAGGAAAAAAGTCCAAGTGTGAATGAAGGAAATGTATTTTTAGGGACATGTCACATCCCATTGCTTTATAATTTCGAAGGAGTTCAAAAACTAGTTATTCATAGCTGTCGGCCCTAATATTGCCTAGAAACCCAGTTATGACCTTTTTAAAGGATCTCCATACAGGTTTTTAAATATTATTCAAGCTTTCATCAAAGTGATGGTCCTTCATTATCTCCCTTATTTGTGAGCCTACAAATATATCCTCTTTAATTTTAGCCTCACTGATCCTAGGGAATTTCTTATTTACGTATATGAACCCTGGACCACTTTTATCCATCGCTTTTACAAAAATTTTCATTAACCCGAGTTTGATGTGCAAAGGAGGAAGATATACGAGTTCAGGTTTCACA
Source organism: Trachelipus rathkii (assembly GCA_015478945.1). NCBI lineage: Eukaryota > Metazoa > Arthropoda > Malacostraca > Isopoda > Trachelipodidae > Trachelipus > Trachelipus rathkii. The sequence goes on along the minus strand of JABUQX010139414.1, from coordinate 9,785 downwards.
AGTGGTTGAAAAATTACATTTTTATTTTCAGGTATTAGATTTCTTTTAGGCCATTGCTTCTTGACAAAATGATTTTTGCGATCTCTGCTATCCCACTCGCATAGGAAACAACAAAATTTAGTATATCCTTGTTGGAGACCTAACAAAAGTGTTATAACTTTTAAATCGCCGCATATATTCCAAGAATGCTGTATCGTATTTTCGATAACAAAATTTTCATGTTGTCGTAGGTCTCTTTCAAATGGGCTCCATAGGCAATAGGAGTCGAAGGTTTCACATTTTCATTATGAAGAAGCACTGCTTTTAAACTGAGTTTAGAAGAATCTATAAACAATCTCCATTTCTTAGGATCATGACAGTCTCCTAATTCTCTCATTAATGAATCACCATTAGCATAACACACTAAATTGCAGCCTCGTCTACTATGGAAGTTGAATTCTTCGTCGCCGATAAGAGAAAATTATAGTTCCCTTCTCAAGGAGATTCCAACCCTTTAATCTAGATGCCAATAGTTCTGCCTGTTTCTTTGACAATGATAGATCGCGAACTAGATCATTGAGTTCATGCTGATTAATTCTATGAGGTTCTGTTGATATTCCATCATATTCAAGGTCTTCAAAGTCGTCATTTTCTGGATATAATTGTAAATCTTCTTCGTCTGAGTTTTCTGACAGGAGATTCACATTTTCAGGTGGTGCAGGGATAGGAAGCTCTTCGCTGTGAGGAACAGGCCTAATAGCCGAAGGTAGGTTTGGATATTTAATGGTCTTCTTGGTCTTGATTGTTATTCCAGCAATTTTTGTAATGCAAAAATAACAGTCCATTGCGTGATCCTTTGGTTTCCTCCATACCATTGGAATTGCAAATGACATATGTCTGGACTGTCCGTTAAGCCAACCACTAAGTAATGTTACACAAGACGCACAGCATATGAGGTGCCCAAGATTTATCTTGATCACCAAGCTTAATTTCAAAATAAAGTTTATATGCTTTTTTTTATTAAGGGAGTAATATTCCTCATTTGGGACTTCAACGTTACCTCACCACAAATGTAACAAAATTTGTTTGGATCATTTTTACAATTTCGTGGCATTTTAATTAAGGTATCTGATCTGTAAGTGAAATTAAACAATTTGAACGTATATATATATATATATATATATATATATATATATATATATATATATATAAATATATATATATATATTACATACATATAGATATAATGTATCTTGGCATTTACATACATATATATATTGTTGAAAGAAAGAGCAGATATATAGTAATTTTTATGAATATATATATATATTATAATAAATATATATATATATATATATATATATATATATATATATATATATATATATATATATATATATATATATATATATATATATATATATATATATATATATATATATAATCAACAATATATTAATATCACACACTTCACATTCAACGTCCAGATACAAACTGAAGGCAAATGACTCATGAAAAACGTCGGACCAAGGTTTATTTTTATTGAGTTCGCTAAACATGTTTTATCATGTTTGACGTTTTTTTTATCTATTTTTTTTTTTTGGTTCCTACTTGTTATATTTGTATTGCTGGCGATCATCTTTTTTTTCATAAAATCGCAAGAAAATAGAGTTAAACAAAACAAGACATTTTACACTCTGTGAATTATATTGTTAGTTTATGAAATATGTAAAATTACAAAAAAACTAAGCCCGTTGTGCAAATTTGGAGGTTATATTCGTTTTCAGCGTACCGAAATACATAAGAAACAGTTCATGATATCCATTTAACAAAATTTCTGTCGTCCAGTGTTATCTATTCCTTCTTGCACCATCAAACCCACACACATTCACTATCACCCTCATTTACTACCTTCTTAATGTTAAGGGCTAGATTTTCTTAGTGTTCCTTCGACACTCCCCTCACATCCGTTCCATCAGTTACGAAAGCACCATCCCTATTCATTATTCTAAGCAGATCCCCTTATTTTCATTCTTAACCTTTCTGCGCTTCCTCCAGCGAGCCTCATCTCAATCGTTAAATCTCATTAATCCTGCTTCAAACTGTTCTGTTTTATCTCTCTTTTTTTTTTTTCCTGTATGCACCGAACTTTTTGTACTTCTTTTTTTTCCTCCTTATATAATTCCAAACATCTTCTTTTGAAACTTCATCATTGTATATATATATGAAGAGTAGCAGTATATATATATATATATATATAGAGTATATATATATATATATATGTATAGTATATATATATATATATATATATATATATATATATATATATATATATATATATATATATATATATATATATATATATATATATATAGATATATATATATATATATATATATATGTTACATATATATATAGAGATATATATATATATATATATATATATATATATATATATATATATATATATATATATATATATATATATATATATATATATAATATAAAACAACTCCCAGAAAGGGTTTTCGCCTTTCAGTTGATCCAGCATCTTCTTCTTCTGGTCCGAAACTCTTAACCCTAGAACACTCTAGAGAACCATTTCTCGGGGCAATGGTCTCCGACGCCAGTCCTCGAGTTAAACACTCTCAGGTAGGATTTTCGTCCTTTCAGTAGAACTAGCATCTTCTTCCATCAGGCCTCAAAACTCGTTCTCCCAGAGCTCTCCAGAGAATCGTGCTTCTTGGCTGTGCCAAAGGGTGGAGAAGGAGGAGGAGGAGGAGGAGGAGGAGGAGAGGAGGAGAGGAGGAGGGAGGAGGAGGAGGAGGAGTGAGGGGGACAATGACTAATTAGTAACTACAATTATATATAAGGTATATATATATATATATATATATATAAGTTATATATATATATATATATATATATATATATATATATATATGTATAGATAGAAGATATAAATAGTTATATTTTTATATATATTTTTTGACTATATATAGAAAGATATATATATATATATATATATATATATATATATATATATATGTACCGGACTCGTTACATTGTATAAAATTTATAAAGGATATATGTAAGTGCTACCCAGATTTCTGGTGCACAGCTGTAAGAAAAGCTTGTACAAAAAAGTCCTGTTGCCGAAATAACTGTTTCTTTCTTTATTTTTGTATAGTGTCAAGGTCTCCGAGGTGCCTCGGTACCGAAATGCCTGGGCCAATGGAATATTGTCAGTTAGAAAATATAGGTCGGAGAGGCAACAGCTTGCTCTCTCTCGGGATAATAACTTGTAAGGTTATCAAAGACCCATTTAAATAATAATAGATATTGTAAGAATAAATATTTCTTTTTGAACAATAGTTAAAACACTTAAATTGTGTCCTTGTAAAATAATCATTAGAAGTAATTAATAAAGAAATAACTAAAGAAGCGTTTCGCTATTCCAAAGCTATTTTATTATTTGCTATATCAAAGTGATCTCTTAAATAGGGCCAATTAATCATTATAGAGATCATTCTTTGTTCATAGCTTTGGTGACCCCAGAGTGACAAAAACCCCCCTTTCTGATCTAGGGGGCACATAATAAAAAAAAAAAAGTGGTGATTGTCAAAGTGAAAAGTGCCAATAAACAAATATAGTGCTAAGTGAAGTGACCCATATACTGTGAAAAATTTTTTGGTAACAAAATAAAGTCTTAGTGCGTTGGTACATAGCTCTCATAAACTTTATTACATAACGATTAGCGTGAAGAATCCCGTTATTTTAAAAGTCGCTAGTCTTGTGAAAAAGAGCTCCATTTTCAAATAATATCACCGGCAAAAAAAAAAAAAAAAAAAAAAGATTAAAGAAACGGGCAGAAGGGACTTTAAGATGCCCAGCCATAAAAAAAGATCTCCCCGGTTTAAGACCGGGAGGGGTAGGGGAAAGTCAAGTACTACAGTAAAAGCAGCTGCTGTTCCCCCCTCGTCCCCCAAATCTCCAATTAGAAGAGAAGAAAATTCGAACTCCGATGGGGAAGGAAGTCAGGACCTTCATACCCCGCTACGAGCAAGATCTGTTACCCCCACAGTCTCCCCCTCGTTGGGGGGACTCCAAAGACCAGTCTGCGCGCTATTCCAAAGTTAGATTTGCGTAATATGATGACTTGGTTACACACTACGATTACCGTTTTCAAACTTAATGGAGTGGATGATCCAAAAGAACGCGTAAGAATATTGGCTTCCGTCCTTCCCCATGATATTGTAGCAACCATCAAATTTCCATTGGGGGGAGATTGCTTTCAAAAGTTAATTGCCTCGATCGAGGAAGCTTACGCTCCCAACCTGAGGAGTCAAATTAGGGAAATTTTCAAAAAAGGAAGAAAAAAAGAAGAACTTCCTTCAGTTTACTTAGCAAGAGTTCGTGATGTTATGGGAAGAATAGGATTCGATCTGCTTGCTGAAAACAGTGCTCCGTTTGTTCATGAGTTGTTTATTAATGAGCTTCCATCTCGCATACAAGAAAGTTTAATGACTCTGGCAGACGATAGCAGTCTTGAAAAAATTACAAAAGTAGCAGATAACTTATATAAGAACTTTTATAGGAACGACTACGAAACCCCCCAGGAAAGAAGAGGGAGAGAATATTGGGGGGCCGTGAATCATCTTCAAGGAGAACCGTTCCCAACACACGAGAGAGGATCACATGAGGAGAGTCGAAATACAAACAACAACAACAACAATTCCCCAGTTTCAGAAGAGGCTAAAGTCAACAAAGAGTTCTTTCGAGAGATGAAGGGACTTCTCAAGTCTCTGACCAAAGTCGCAGGACAGCTGAGTGAGGCCGCTGCTAAACCGACTCGTACAGAAGAACAACCTTCATTTCAAAATAGAAGAAATGCTCATAGAGAACGTAAACAAGGCAACACTGTAAATGCTGAGTTACTCGGCGAGTTATGTAAACCACACTCCAGATTTCTCCATAGAAGTTACACATGTCATTCGGAATTTTGTCCTATGTATTCTTTGGTATTCCCGCCAAATGGAGAAAGTCAGCAAGTCCATGAGTCACATCCCCAAAGAAGGCAGGGAAACGCATCAGATCCCCCCTCGAACAGGAGTTAGAGGGGGAGGTGAATATTTTAAATGAAAATGGTCGTATTTTTTATTATGGGGATTCTGCTATAGTAAATAATTTGCATGCGTCTAATAGTAGGTTTAATAATAATATTAATCTGAATAATAATAGGTATGTTTGGTATTCTAATGGGAATAATAATAATAATAATAATAATAATAATAATAATAATAATAATAATAATAATAATAATAATAATAATAATAATAATAATAATAATAGTAATAATAATAATAATAATAATACACAATAATAATAATAATAATAATAATAATGTAATATTACTACTAATAATAGTACAATAATAATAATAATAATAATAATAATACACACACACATTTAATAATAATAATAATAATAATACCGTAGCTTTGAGTAATTTTAAGAGTAACGAGCAAGGTGCTCACTGGCATGTACAAGGAGGTCATCCTTCTTCCAATGAAGCTCTGAGTATTCCGACTATTGGCAAGAGTATCGATGTGACCCATACGATACCCACGCTGGCTTATAGCGGCTCACAAAATATATTAAGTACGGATGCTCCGACTGGAGAAAATCAGGTCATAAATAATTTGTCGGTATTAAATAATGTAAGAAATTATAAACTTTATACAATTGTTGATAAAATATCAAAAAGAGTCTTTATTTTAGATAGTGGTAGTGAGATCAATTTACTCCCTATGGAAGGAGAAAATAATATATCGATTATTGGTCAAATTAAAGCAGCCAATGATACCGTAATTGACATATACTCACGCGAAATTGTTACAATTGATTTTGGTTTAAAGAGAACTTATGATGTAGAATTTTTAACAACTAAATTGCCAATTTGCATATTAGGTATGCCGTTTTTAAAAAAATTTTCGTTTAATATTAATTTTGAAACAGATATGTTAACTGATACTCAGAGCAAGGAATGTATAAATTTGTGTGATAAAACAATTTGTAGAGATAAGGCTTTTATTCATACTCTCTCTCAATTTTCTTCTTCTGTAGATCATAATGAACTTTTTAGTGATATACCTATAGTTAATAATCTGGTATTTGAATTTAAACATTTATTTATAAATGCATATTTACCGGAAAATTTTAAGGTTCGGGAAAAGCAGCTTAAAGCTTGGGATGATTTGTTCAGAGAATTTGGGGGAGGGGGGAACGCTGAGTCGAAACTTAAGAATGGAAATGGGGGGGGGATACTTGTGCTTTACGTGGGGGAGAGGAGACGAGCATTCCAACTGCTATCTTGAAGGAATTAGCGTCACTTTTTCCTTATAAAACTAATATAAGCGGAGTTCCAATAAAACTTAAACCTCGTCGTATTCCTCACAAATTATTCGAACAAACAAAGAGGGAGCTATTAAATTTAGTAAAAGCGAAAGTTTTAAAGAGGGCACCATCGCAATGGAGTTTTCCCATCAGCGTGTTGGAAAAAAGTGGGGGAGGGGTACGAATCGTGTGTGATTTTAGAAAACTTAATTCCGTGGCGAAAAATGATGTATTTGCTATGCCGAATATAAATGATATATTTAGTGGGCTTCATGGGACAAAGGTATTAAGTAAACTTGACGTCACGAACGCGTACTATCTGCTGCCTTTGGCAGAAGCCGATCAGCATTATTTTACTATTAGTACAATGATCGGCAATTTTTCTTTTAGACAATTACCAATGGGATTTAAAAATTCGAGTTCATGTTTCATGAGATTTTTAACGATATTACTTCAAGGCATTCCCGGTGTACACGTGTATTTAGACGATATTTTGATAGGGACCAAAGATTTATCAGACCACGTGGTGGTACTTAAACAAGTATTTGAGAGATTAAATTATTTTAAAATTTGTTTAAATAAAAAAAAATGCGAATTTGGAGTAAAAAGGTTAAGTTATTTGGGTTTTGACTTGACGGAAGAAGGGCTGGCGCCATTATCTGAAAAAGTTAAGGAAATAATTAATATGCCTCGCCCTTTAACCATAAAAGAAGTGCGTTCGTTTGTTGGCAGAATTTCATTTTACCGTCAAAATATACCGTGTTTTACAAATTTAACGTTGCCTTTGTATAATTATTTAAAGGGAAAAAATAGTTCTAATAAAAAAGTCACGTGGTCGGCCGAGGCTGAGAAGTCTTTTGTAGATATAAAACAAGCGATTCGTCACGCCTCACGACTCAGGTTCCCAGCAGTCGATGCGCCTCTCAAAGTGTACATTTATGCAAATAATAAAGCTTTTAATACGGTAATTATGTCTGACGATGAGAATGGGACTCCTTTTGCTTTTTATAGTGGGTCTTTTAATACAACAGAAAAAAGATATTTGCCAGTAAATAAGGTTTTATTGGGGTTAACGAAATTATTCAAGAAATATGGGTCAATTTTAGCGGGAAAGCATGTGCGTATCTGTACGTGTTCACGGGCGTTTGTATATAAGATAAATCATGCTAATGATGTACAAAATTATAATGCTAGGGAATTGAGGGAACTCGCTATTTTGAGTACTTTTAATATCACGATGGAGTTAATTACCGAAAATCAAAATGCGTTATTAAAATATTTACTTGCGAATAATATTGCCCACGATGAGGATGAGGTAGGAGAAGATGCAGGTTCAAATAGTGTAGTCTGTGACTCCGCCCACCGATTCACGACGGCCAATGAGCAATCGGCTGAGAATACTATAGCGACTGACGTAGGTGCTATTAACTTGGTATTGAATGAAAACGCGCCGATAGATCTGTCGGTCAGAAATGAAGGCAGAAGTCGCTCTGAAGCGGCAAAATTGGAAATGGCCAAAATAAATTTAGTAACAACGTTTGATAAAAATGCAAAGATATTAGTCTCTCATTTCAAACGAGATTTGGACTTTGAAGAAATTAGACTACACCAACATTCTGATAAGTACCTGAGCGATCTGATGGCGAAGAAAGAGAAAACTACTTTGAAGTTAATAAAACAGAAATTCTTTTATGACGGAAAGGAGATAGAATTAATTGTCGATGTATCTTTAAACTATGCGCGCGTTTTTGTGCCTGAAAAGAGTGTGCAGAACGTAATCAGCGACTATCACAATAAAGGACATTTGGGTGTGAATAAGACCCTCCTTAGCATAAAAAATGAGTTTGTGTTCCAGCATATGCATAAGAAAATAAAACAGTTTATCCGCACGTGCTCAGCATGTCAAAAAAATAAAACAGTACCAGGTATAAGTCCTGATTACGGTGTTTTTAAAGAAGTAACGAAGAAGTTTGAAGCCGTTCATGTTGACATACTTAAGTTACCTAATGCGAGAGGATACAAATACCTACTTACCTTGATTGACCGCTACAGTAAGTACTTGTTTGCTGTGCCTCAAAGAAATAAATTCGGGAGAAATATTGAATGCCTTCATTCACGAGCTATTTCCGTTCTGTGGAATCCCGCAGGTAATTATTTCGGATTTAGGTGCTAATTTCACTAGTCGCATGTTTGAAGAAGTCTGCAGGGCCGTAGGAATGGAGCACCGGACTACGTGTAGCTCAAACCCAAGATGTAATGGCCTCCTGGAGGTAAGTCATAGGAATTTGCTGGCTTGTCTGAGATGTATGTTGCAGGAACATGATTTAAGCCCCTCCGACTGGCCGAGCCTCTTACCTATGGTGTTGTTCACTCTGAGACTCGCGCCGATAACAAAGAATGGTCTCAGCCCCGCAAACTTGATGTTTGGCCAAAATATAGCAATACCTAGTGGATTAGTTGATCCTGCTTCGGAAACGGCCCCAATAGAATATAATGCATATGTTAAAAAGCTAGCCGCCCTTTTGGCGCAGCCGCTGGCTCCACACACCAATTATAAAAATCGACACGTCTTTGTGCCTAAAGGGTTACATGAGGCAAAATTTGTCGTGGTGCGGCAGACACAGTTTAATACCGGCAAACTAGCTCCCCGCTATGTCGGCCCGTTTAAAGTTATAAAAGTTAATAAACAGAACGTACTTATCGAAAAAAATGGGAAACCTCATTTAGAAAATTTAAGGAACGTTCGCATATATTATAACTTAGTAGATTTAGAAAGAGAAAATAACACACTTAAAAAAAAAAAAAAAAAAAAAAAAAAAAAAAAAAAAAAATACTAATCCGTTTTCTTTCAGATGGTAAAAACGCCTAAAGTAAAGGTGTTACATAAAAATGAAGAGTTGCCTCCAGTAGGAGAGCTATTATTTTAGGTGAAAATTATTGTTTTACCCTCTAACTTTAGTAGCCACTGTCTCCTCTATCCTAAACTTTTTAAAAAAATTGTCAGAAGGGGGTGTTACAGGCAACTTTTAAGATAACCATTATGTACCGGACTCGTTACATTGTATAAAATTTATAAAGGATATATGTAAGTGCTACCCAGATTTCTGGTGCACAGCTGTAAGAAAAGCTTGTACAAAAAAGTCCTGTTGCCGAAATAACTGTTTCTTTCTTTATTTTTGTATAGTGTCAAGGTCACCGAGGTGCCTCGGTACCGAAATGCCTGGGCCAATGGAATATTGTCAGTTAGAAAATATAGGTCGGAGAGGCAACAGCTTGCTCTCTCTCGGGATAATAACTTGTAAGGTTATCAAAGACCCATTTAAATAATAATAGATATTGTAAGAATAAATATTTCTTTTTTGAACAATAGTTAAAACACTTAAATTGTGTCCTTGTAAAATAATCATTAG
>JABUQX010139412.1:20000-27500 GCA_015478945.1 Trachelipus rathkii | reverse complement strand
AAATGGAAAACAGTTAGAACACCAAATTTTCATAATTTAATAATTAACGGATTTTAGAACATGGGTATATATAAAAGTTTGATATTGAAGTTATAAAATACATCCTTGTTTCAATACATAAATATTAAATACCGGAATATCATGCACAGATTCATGCTGATTACATTTTAACTAATCTTCAGAGAATAAGCGAAAGAGATTATCATATTTAGAAGAGAAGTAATAAGAATATGGTTCATTGGTAATATACTCGTATTCATGATAACAATCCACTGGAATGTTAGATGTTACATCAATGAAAGTATTATTGGTATACAAGAATTACTCGTATGATGGATAGGCAACACAATTCAAAGCTTGAAATAAAGAGAAGTTAAAATTACTTAGGACATGTAAACAATAAGAAAATATAACGTTTGACATAAAACTATACTTCATATGAATTTTACCGACAAATAACATTTGATTACTTGGCAAGAAAATAATTCTGGAGTGATTAATAGAAGTAGGAGTAGGGAAAGGAATTAGTATATAAGCTTTATAAGAATTTGATTGGAAAAAGAAATTAAAGTAACAATACTGTACGAAACAGTATCGATTATAGTCCACGTAAAGGATAAAACTTCGAAGAATTCTTCCACTGTCTAAAAGGTATCTAAATGGTATCGTCTCTAGATGAGTAACTTTGAAACTTTCTAGTAAAATGAGCTCCAGAAAAGAAAACGAATAAAGAGTATATGAGGTAGTCTTTTGGTTAGTTAAAATTTATGCATTTAATATATTATCTCTCAGGTGAGTAGAGAAAAAAAGAGTTTAATAGATTAATACATCTTAAAAAGGAAAAAGAGAGATAAACATCACACTGCACCGGGACACGGAAATTATCGGCCTCACCGCACCGCACCGCACCAACCCTAGATAAAGCCTGTCTGAAGATGGAAAGTAGTAACACAGTTGGAGGATTTGACATAATGTTTATAATATAACCTTGTCACTATTATAATATAGAGGAAGAGAGAGAGAATTCTTGCACAAGTTTAAATACAATAATAATAATAATAATAATAATAATAATAATAATAATAATAATAATAATAATAATAATAATAATAATAATAATAATAATAATAATAATAATAATAATAATAATAATAATAATAATAATAATAATAATAATAATAAATAAATAAATAATAATAATATTAAAAATAATAATAAGAATAATAATAATAAATAATAATAATAATAATAATAATAATAATAATAATAATAATAATAATAATAATAATAATAATAATAATAATAATAATAATAATAATAATAATAATAATAGAGGAAGAGAGAGAGAAAATAATACACACACACACACAATAATAATTATAAATAATAATAATAATAATAATACACACACACACACACACACACACACACACACACACACACACACACACAATAATAATAATTATAATAATAATAATAACACACACACACACACACACAATAAAATAATTATAATAATATTAATAATAATGACACAATACACACACACAATAATAATAATTATTATTATTATTATTAATATTTATATAATTAATATTAAACACATGACATTAAAACATTAATTTTAATATATAATAATAATAATAATAATAATAATAATAATAATAATAATAATAATAATAATAATAATAATAATAATAATAATAATAATAATAATAATAATAATGACTCCTAGATGTTGAAAAGGCTACAAGATAATTAAAAACAGGATAACACCAAAGGAAGACAACTGCTAGAAGAGGAGAAAGGAATGATTCGTTTGTTGACATAATATTACAAGCTAAACACTTGTGCAGTAGTACGATTTTAATATTTAAAACATATATAATTGTGTTGAAGATGTGTTGCTATTTAATACAGGCTTGCAATATTGTTGTTAAATATATAGTGATTTAATAACACTGGACGACAGAAATTTTGTTAAATGAATATCATGAACTGTTTCTTATGTATTTCGGTACGCTAAAAACGAATATAACCTATAAATTTGCACAACGGGCTTATTTTTTTTTTTTGGTAAATTTTACATATTTCATAAACTAATAATATAATTCACAGAGTGTAAAATTTCTTGTTTTGTTTAACTTTTTCACCGATTTTATGAAAAAGGTGATCGCTAATATAAAGCGTATAATAAGTAGGAACCAAAAATAGATAAAATAAACGCCAAACATGATAAAACATGTTTAGCAAACTCGATAAAAATAAACCTCGGTCTGACGTTTTTCATCAGTCATTTGCCTTCAGTTTGTATCTGAACGTTGAATGTGAAGTGTGTGATATTAATATATTGTTGATTATATAGCATATAGTATATATATATATATATATAAGAGTTATATAGAGTGTTATATATATATATATATATATATATATATATATATATTATTATATATATATATATATATATATATAGTTATTATTATATATAGCAGTTATATTATTATGTTACATATTATTACACCGTATATATATATATATTATATATAAAGATATAGTTAATATATATTATATATATATATATATATATATATATATATATATATATATATATATTATATTATAAGTTATTATATATATTATAGTATATATATTATATATTATTATTATATATTATTTTTATATATAAGTTATTAAGTAAGTTATTATTATTATTATTATTATATATATAGATACATATTATTATTACATATTATTATTATTATTATTATTATTATATATATATATATATATATATATAACATATATATATAAGAGCAGAAAGAGCATATATATATATATATTATGTTATATATATATTAAATATATATATATATATATATATAGATATATATATATATATATATATATATATATATATATATATATTATACCGTATATATATATATATATAAAGTTATATATATATATATAAATATAGTTATTATATATATATATATATATATATATATGTTATATATATATATATATATATATACGTTCAAATTGTTTTATTTCACTTACAGATCAGAAACCTTAATTAAAATGCCACGAAATTGTAAAAATGATCCAAACAAATTTTGTTACATTTGTGGTGAGGTAAAGTTGAAGTCTCAAATGAGGAATATTACTCCCTTAATAAAAAAAATGCATATAAATTTTATTTTGAAATTAAACTTGGTGATTAAGATAAATCTTGGGCACCTCATATTTGCTGTGCGTCTTGTGTAATATTACTTAGTGGTTACTAACGGGACAGTCCACCAGACATATGCCAAGTTTGCCATGCCTATGGCTGCCGTCAATCACCACATCGTTCAATCGGACTTATCTTTTTGTATTACAAAGATAAGCTGGAATAACAATCAAGACCAAGAAGACCATTTAATATCCAAACCTACCTTTCGGCTATTAGGCCTGTTCCTCACAGCGAAGAGCTTCCTATCCCTGCAACACCTGAATGTGAATCTTCTGTCAGAAAACTCCGACGAAGAAGATTTACAATTACGTCGTGGCGTAAAAATGACTTTGAATCTTGATTATGATGGAATGTCAACAGAACCTCATAGAATTAATCAGCATGAACTCAATGTGATCTAGTTCGCGATCTATCATTAAAAAAGAAACAGAAAGAACTCTTTGATTCTAGACTTAAAGGCTGGAATCTCCTTTGCAATGACACTACAATGGTTCTTTCATTACTGCCAGGCAGAATTAGATTTTCAATATTTTTCTCGGTAGACGGTACTTAGTGTATTGTATTGATGTTGGATTCATTAATGAGAGAATTAGAAGACTGTCATGATCCTAAGGAAATGGAGATTGTTTATAGATTCTACTAAACAGTTTAAAAGCAGTGCTTCTTCATAATGAAAATGTGAAACCTTCGAATCCTATTGCCTATGGAGCCCATATGAAAGAGACCTACGACAACATGAAAATTTTGTTATCGAAAATACGATACGAACAGCATTCTTGGAATATATGCGGCGATTTAAAAGTTATATCACTTTAGTTAGGTCTCCAACAAGGATATATTAAATTTTGTTGTTTCCTATGTGAGTGGGATAGCAGAGACTGCAAAAATCATTTTGTCAAGAAGCAATGGCCTAAAAGAAATCTAATACCTGGAAATGAAAATGTAATTTTTCAACCACTTGTGAAACCTGAACTCGTATATCTTCTTCCTTTGCACATTAAACTTTTGTAAAAGCGATGGATAAAAGTGGTCAAGGGTTCCTATACGTAAATAAGAGATTCCCTAGGATCAGTGAGGCTAAAATTAAAGAGGGTATATTTGTAGGCCCACAAATAAGGGAGCTAATAAGGACCATCACTTTGATGAAAGCTTGAATAATATTGAAAAACCTGCATGGAGATCCTTTAAAAATGTCAGAACTGGGTTTCTAGGCAATATTAAGGACGACAACTATGAAGAACTAGTTTCCGAACTCCTTCGAAATTATAAAGCAATGGGATGTAACATGTCCCTAAAAATACATTTCCTTCATTCACACTTGGACTTTTTTCCTAACTGCAATCTAGGCGCTATAAGCGATGAACATGGTGAGCGATTCCATCAAGATATTTCAACTATCGAAAAACGTTATCAGGGAAATTGGAATCCAAATATGCTTGCTGACTATTTGGGGACTTAAAAGGGATGTTCCTCAAGCAAACTACAGTAGAAAATCTTCAAAATCTACATTTTATATAGGTGAGTAAATTTACTAAAGCTTATCATTTTATAACAATATTAAATTTTTAATTTCGTATTACAAAAAAACCTGCCCGTTGCAACAAAATGGTAAGCAAATTCGGAATCAGCTCACAAAACTCCATAAGAAACACCCATTTTTACTCATTTAACAGACAAAAAGTCAAATTTTGTCGTCCAGTGTAATTAACAATGACTGAGAATATTAAGGGGACTGCAGTATCCTGAAAAGTACGAGCGAAAGAGAGACGAAGCAAACCAGAGAATGCTCCCTGACAGGAGAGTCTTAACTTTCAGAAAGTAGACACAGCTTTATATAATGCTCAATGCTCAAAACATGATGAATCATTTCAAATAGCAAGGATATTAATATATATGGAATAGGCCAGATCTGAACACCGTATGCAACTGATTTTTATATCGGATGAGAATCTCAGTTCTGAGGAAGTTATCTAAAACGAGATTGCAGTGTATGAGAAGATTTAATCGGTTCAAAGTCTGAGACATATCTCTCTTCAAAAATATTTAAACAGAGTCTTACTAGAGTTTATCAACGTTAAAGGAACCTGTAAAAGTTTTTACTCTCCATGTTGATAAATGTCAAAGAGGAAGTTTTGAATAAACCGGAGTAGCTTATCAGAAGGAGAACAATTATTTTTGAGGCACTGATATTGGAATGGATAATATTAGTGTAGACTGTATAGAGATATCTAAGCTAATTTTATAAGCCTTGTTTATTAAGTAAGATAAGAAAGGCATATTGTTTAAAATTAAAGTGATTAAAAGGCTAAAATGGCAATCTTTCGGGCAGGCTACGGATCCGGTAAAATTTTTAACCGGCTCCGTCTCCAGTTTTGCTATTTTAAAATTAACCGGCTCTTGCTCCATCCCCAGCTCTTAGTTATAGTTCCTCTTCCATTTTCACATGAAGTCATTAATACTCCAAGTTACAAAAATTTTATGTTATAAAAGAAAAGGACTGTTAGTGACCTTTATTTTTAATTCATTAAAAATTGAAAATATTTATAAAAAAAACATATTTTTAAAATTTAAATAAATTATAATTTATTTTTTTCGTAATTTTTTAAATAGTTTATATATTAATTATGAACTGTCTGAGATATATGTAATTCAACTTTAATCAAAACAGTTTCTTAAAAATAAAACTGCTTAATAAAATCCTCCTTTAACAGTGCCCTTAGATCCGATTTATATTATTTTAAAACCCTAATATAACTAATCAACACCCACTAAGGGAGGGAGCAAGACTGTACATGTGTAAGAAGCATCTCGCAAAATTTTAGGAATGTAAGGAACTGCCTCCGCAACAGTTAAATTTGAAACTTGTAATTTGAAGCAGCTCGACTGTTCATGAAATTTTTCCCGTTTTTAGTATATTATTAATGCTAAAGAATTTCCAAAGATTGGGTACAGAGGTGAACCCAATAGATACTCGGTGGCTAATTCAATAACTTTATTGATTAGCTGCAAACGCTGAATCCCTAAAACACAATGACGGGGATTCTAGAAGCTGAACCTTTTTTTTGGCAAATTGCATTTCTTGTTGCGACCATTATCATACAAATTATTATTATTTGCATGTAGACCTGTTGAATGGTGGCTATGATCAAACATTTGGCTTTACTACTGAGCCTTTTGTCCACCTACAATCCTTTTCAGGGTTGAACTCCTATTTTTTATTTGGTAATAAAGTATAACAATATTTGAACGACGTCGCACTGCGTTTACTTCTTGATCCCATTTTTGCAAATATTTTTCTTAATCGTATTTAAGTAGGTGTTGTTATTTCATGATAATGCATAAATTTCAAGAATCTTTCTTCTTTGTTTTCTATATATTCCCTAATTCCTACTATTTCAGTTTTGCAAATTGTGTCTGTAAGTGCTAGTCATATTCCATTTTCAGCTCAGTTGAAAACCCTTGCTACATTGCTTAAATATATCATTTAAAGAACATGTAGATTTTTCCTTTTTATAATGTCTTGATTGCTAACCTCCTATTGTATTCAGTTCACTACACCAAAGCAATATATCAAGAACGGTATGACCGGAATTTTAATGCCTTGAATTTTGCTTTTCGGTTATAGAGGTTTTCAGTCTCAATTTCAAATTCATGCTGTATTCTCCAAGGACCCTTCCATCTACTATTAGGTCTTTTAAATTAAACTGATTCTTTTATTTTAAGATAGCTACAAGTTCGGTGTTCTCGTTCATTATATATCTTCCTAATCGACTGTTATTTTTAATCTCCGTTCTCAGACCCTTCTTTAACCAACACAAAGGAAGTAAACCTATTCAATCTAAAAATGAATGCAGCACTAAATCAACCAGTGAAGTGGTTAAATTAATAACTGTGATAAAATATAGCTATGCACAGCTTAAAAATATGAACTTAATATTAAAATGTCATATTTAATGATATTCAAAATTTTAACTATCCCACAGATTGATTTTGGGCTGAACTTATATTTAGAAGCAACAATAAAAGACAATTACAACTTGTAGAGAGCACCTCAATCAGTTTTTTTACAACCCTGACAGTGCTCCTGGTGCATGCAAGATTGCCTTTTTTGCATTGCATTCTGTCGTACAGTTTGCAGGACCTGAATGAAAATCCTGCGTTTTGGGGTCGAAACCTCGCATAATTTGATATATATATATATATATATATATATATATATATATATATATATATATATATATATATATATATATATATATATA
>JABUQX010139412.1:0-15000 GCA_015478945.1 Trachelipus rathkii | reverse complement strand
ATTATTAATTATAATTAATTAATTAATGATGACTTCACTATTTGCTTTAACATTGGTCAAAAAAAAAAAAAAAGCGCATGGCTGTTTTATAATAAAAATAAAAACAATTTGCATTATAATTACGTTATACATTTGTTTCCGAAACTGAAATATATTTGTTTGTCATGTCTTGCGCCTGCATCTTTATGTCTATACGGTACTTTAGCGTTGAGCATTTGGAGATTAGATTCATTGGAAAAGTGGTATATTTTTTTATTCTCAAAAGCAAGCAAAAAAAAAATAATAAAAAATAGGTGAAGCAAAAATGTTTTACTCTAACTCTGTAAGAACTAAGCGGAGTCAGAGTCGAAATTTTGAATTTGACTGCTGGAGTCGGAGTCGAAGTCGAAAATATATGTTTGAGTGAAGTCGGAGTCGGAGTCGAAAATTTTTGTTTAAGTGGAGTCGGAGTCGGAGTTAAAATTTTTTGTTTAAGTGGAGTCGGAGTCGGAGTCGGAGTCGGAGTCGGAGTCGAAAATCTAAATTTGAATTTAAGGAGTCGTTGTCGAAGTTGAAAATTTTAGTTTACGACTCCGCAGCTGTGGTTTATGTGTAAGTTAACATAAATTCGAGTAGTTAATCCATGGAACAAACGATCATCTATGAGGCGCGCGGAACTCATTTGATAGATTAATATTTTTGATTGTGGATATTTTTGCAACAGAAAATAGAATATGATTTGTGTTTATCATAAAATTTCAGTGGATATTGGCTTCAAATATTAGATTATCAATTTATTTTATTAAGAATTTTTTCAAAACAATTACTACATAAACAAATTTTGGTTCATATATATATATATATATATATATATATATATATATATATATATATATATATATATATATAAAAGATAGAAAGAGAGTTATATAGGTAGAGATATATATATATATGTATATATATATATAGTATATATAAATATATATATATATATATATATATATATAAGTTATACATATCTATATGTAATATATATATATATATATATATATATATATATATATATATATATATATATATATATATATATATATATATATATATATATATATATATATATATATATATATATATTCGCACTAGCTTGCCCACCATTTTTTTCATAATTTTCGAAAGGAAACAACAAATTTTGATTTATAGTATAATAAACTTTTATTCTCGTAATATGTAAGAAAAAATGTTCAATGCTATTCATTTTAATAAATATATTGATCTGATAATAATTAAAGTTCGTTTTTGTTCAGTCAACCATTAGTGAAAAAGAATAAAGTATTTGTCATTTTAACCATATAAATATACATATTAGTTATTATTATTATTATATATATATATATATATAGTTATTATTATTATATATTATATATTATATATATATATATTATGTTATTATTAATATTATTACTATATATATAGCAGATAGTATATATAGAAATGAAGTGTTGTATATATGTTATAGTATATATATATACATATATATTATTACATACATATTATTACATATATTATTTATATATTATATATATATATATTACATATTATTATATTATTACATTATTATTATTATTATTATTATTTATTATATTTATTATTATTACATATATTATATTATTATAAGCATTAGATACCAGCATATATATACATATATATAAAGAGAGAGAGATGAGTAATTAAGTTATTAAGTTATTATTATGTTATTATTATTATTATTATTATTGTATATATTATTATATATTATTATTATATATATGTATATATTATTATTATATAGTTTATTATTATTATTATACATATATATATATTGTTATTATTATTATTATTATTATGCATATATTTTTCCATACTATTACATATTATATATATATATATATATATATATTATTATTATATTATATATAGTTATTATATATATATTAGATATTATATATTAATATTATTATTATATATATACGTATTATATATTATTATTATATATATTTGAGTATATATATATATATATTATTATATTATTATTATATATATATTATTATTATTATTATTATTATATATGTATATATATATATATTATTATTATATATATTATTATTATTATTATATTATTATGTTATTATTATTATTATTATTATTATAAATATATATTATTGCCATATATGATAGTTACATATACACAGAGCATATTTTTATTATTTCCTCAAATATATATATTATATATATATATTATTATTATTACATATATATGTTATTATTATATATAAAGCATATATAGTTATATATGCTATTACTATATTATATATATATATATATATATAGATATATATATTATTATATATATATATATATATTATATTATTATTATTATATATATATAGTAGTTATTATTATTACATATATATTAATACATGCTACATAATATTAAGTTGGCTAGCTATTGCTATATAATATGCATATACATATACATATATGATATATATATATATTACATTATATTATTACATATATTATTATATTATAAATTATATATACATATTATTATTATTGTAATCTCGAGCAAATATTCATATTATTAGAGTTATATTATTAAGATATATAATAATAATTATATTATTACATATATTATTATTATTACATATTAATAATAAAGTTAATATATATACATAATATACATATATATATATATATAAATATATATACTGGCATATTATTATTATTATTATTATTATATATATGCTATATATTATATATATATATATATATATATATATATATATATATATATATATATATATATATATATATATATAATATGTATATATATATATATATATATAATTTGCTTAACCTGTATGACTAACCTTAGCTCCGGGTCAATTACTGCATTTAGATCATGTTTAGGTCCCATTTTAGCTGTACCGGAAATATGAAAGGATTCGAGTTGGCTGTACCTCATAAGACACTCAAAATATTCGTCGGTTGGAGGCAAAGCTTTTGGGCACAATGGTATTGGTTTGTAGTCGTATTTGGCGTTAATACTTTTAAATGCTTTTGTTTTTGTTAATTCGGTTACAATTCTTCCACCTGAAATAAAATAGTGTAAGCTTTAATTAAAATTTCTTTTCCATCTTAATAATTTAAAGTTATTTTCAATAATATGGTTTTCAGTAATAGGTAGAGTGGTATGAGATGTAGACACTGTTTGAAAAACATGAAATATTTTCTCCTTATTACTCTCTCTCTCTCTCTCTCCTCTCTCCCCCACCCCACCCCACCTCACCTCACCCCTCACCTCACCTCACCTCACTCTCACTCTCACTCTCACTCTCTCTCTCTCTCTCACTTCTCTCTCTCTCTCTCTCTCTCTCTCTCTCTCTCTCTCTCTCTCTCTCTCTCTCTCTCTCTCTCTCTCTCTCTCATATCAATAAATAAAATAAAATAGGAAAGAAAATTTTTTAAAAATGGGTTTTGCGCTTAAATTTTTCAACACACCGGCCAATAGATCGAGAATTTGTGTAATTTCTTTCTTTACGAATTTATTCTTATTCTCATAAATTTAAAGATAATATATATGTGTTAAAAGGTTATAATACTTTGAACTGAATCTTTTGGATATAGTTTAACTTGAATTAAGAAATCTGTTGATTTATTTTCTACACTAATATATACATATGTGCATAAATACAATTCAATTACCAATATCAATTTCAAGTTTCTTAAATGAAATTAAGGGATTGTAATAACTTATACGTAATAATTAACACCTAATATTAATAATTTTAAACAATTTGTTAATTTCGATGAACATGGATAAAGAGGAAAAGTTTTCTTTGAAGAAGAATAAAATGAAGTCAAAAACTAATGGCAAAGACTGAAATACTTTCAGTTATTTTTACTATTATTTTCTGGCCTCTTCCCGTGAGTGGTGACGACAATCTGAAAAAAAAAACACACACACACACAAGACTGCTTACAGTTACGAAGTTGGAATTTCAATGTTCTTGCTCAGATGATAGTTACCACCTTACCTAGGATGATTTGTAGTTTTTTCAAAAGAACTGTAGGAATATATATGCATTGAGTAAATTAATTATTTTATAATAATAATCGGATTTCACTCCCTGTGTTAGCCCCCTAAGAACCCAGATTTTTCATAGCATGACTGATGCTTTTCCATTACAAATGAACATAGCATGATTTCTGGAAATGTCATCGAGGTAGTCAGATTCCTCCACGATTTATATAATATCGAATGACTTCGCTCTCTATATTCGTTAATTCTTTATAAAATAGATTTTTCCTCATTGATATCCGTATTAATGGTATCTTGAAAATACAAAAAGATGGGTATAGTTTCAGAAATGCGAGGTTTTATATAAATGCTGAATTAACTTTGCGTATATGTTCCTAATATTTCGCGTTTCCTGTAGACAATTGGAATGAAACAAAGAAAATTTATTCCCTTTCATATCATGTCGTTTAACACAAAAACTTGTGCGATCTTTTGTTTGCTTTATTTTCATTTCAGCCTATAAGTGGCGTCATATCTGTATTTTTTTATGTGCAATCTTCAGAGCAACTTGATAGATCGTTTTATTGCCGAGTTTTTATCTGCCGCTATTTAAAAGACAAGTAGAATTTCTTCAGTATTAAACCGCTTTTTTTCTTGAAATAGCCCGATGAGCTTAGTTAGCATGTTTTAGATTGGAGATAAACCGAATATCTATTTTCCAATATTCGTGAATTTAAAGCGAATATATTATTTTAATATTCACGGATGCAAATGTCAACTTGAATATATTTTTTTAAAATTCGGCAATGAGAATAAATTATCTTAATATTCTCGAGTGAGAATATTACAAATTGCAATTAAAGTGCCACTTTTTATATTAGGTAAAAGTTGAATATTCGCATCTGTTGTAAGAATTCAGTTCTAAAAACCTAAATAAAGAAAACACATTCAGCTTCCTATGTTTCCAGAGTGCAGAACGAGAACCCACCCTTACACTCATCCCACCAATTGTTTCCCCAACCTGTGCCCCTTGAAAGAGGAAGTCACTTCATTAATTTATATAGCTACAATTAATAGCATGATTAATAGTTGAAATACATTACTGAAAGGTTAAACTTCAATAATAATAACTTTTCAGTTCTCTCTAAGTATTTAAATTACTGCTTTTTATCATAAATCATACCAGCACCATTAATGAGAACTTTACTTAATGAGAACTTTACTTATATAAGTTCTTGCTAACTGTGAAAGTTAGCAAGAACTTACCTTGCTACTCCACCATGAAGGAAGGTAGTAAGTTCTTGCTAACTGTGAAAGTTCAGGATACGTCTCTTCACCAAATTTTCCACCATACAAGAGGGTTTTCGTCAGGGGAAATGCGTTTCTCTTTTTCATACTCGTCGAATTTTTTTGATACCTGCTTAGACAGCTAATCATCTTCATCGTCACCACTTTAATGTAGAATTGGATTTATGATATATATATATATATATAGAATATATATATATATATATATGTTATATGATATATATATATATTAAAGTATATATATATATATATATATATATAAGTTATTAAGTTATTAAGTATATTTATATATATGTGTTATATATATAAGGTTATATATATGATATAAATATGGTATATATATATATATTATGTTTTATATAATATAGATAATATATATATATATATATATATATATATATATATATATATATATATATATATATATATATATATATGTATATGTTAGGTATATATATAAGAGGTATATAGCAGCATTGAGTGGCTGTGTTATGTAAAAAAAAAAAACACCTGTTTTTGTTATGTAAAAAAAACCCACTCCATATCTCGGTATATATGATGTTTAGAAACAAAAAAATTGGTGGACCTATTAACCCCATCGAGTATGTGAAAAAAAGTAAGAGTAATGGTTCAAAATTGATTTTAAATTTTTGAAATTTTTTGAAATTTTTCAAAATTCTACAATTTTTGAGCTCATTTTTGACTTGATTTTTGATTTGCAGTAGCTTAAAAAGACATAAAGAGTGAATTAAAATAATATTGAATTAAATTATGTTGGTCCCATCATAGATCTCAACCCAGAAAACTAGAATTTGCGAAATTTTATGAAGCCCATCAACACACACATAACATCCAAAATTGTACCAAAAAAAAAAAACCAGTGTAATGTAAAAAAAAAAAACCCACCCTTCAAATTAATTAAAAATGTATGTATATGCGCTGGCAACTCCCCGGTCAACATGTTGTAAGGTGTTTTTTTCCTTCTACAGTAATAAAAAAAATGTTACCAAAAAAAAAACAAAAATATAAATAAAATTATAAAAACACTTTTTAACCTTTTGTATATATTATTATATCTGTAATATCAAAGAAATCTACTATGTTATATGGTATAGGGAATCGATTCCCGTGGTTTATGATACGAAGTCCTCTGAAAATTCTACTTATGGCTTAGTGAGTTAGTAAATTCCAATTCTTTCTAGTACACCTATGTAACTTTTTAGCTATTTGAGCCAGAAATAAACTCTGTGCAAATACTATGCAGTTTTAGAGTATGTCAGAGTTGATTCTAGGATGTTTGAGGAATCGGAGAGGCAAATGAGGTGCTAGGTGCGTGGCACCGGCCCAACACTTGAGTAATTTTATTTTTCAAGAACAGTGTCCTGAGTTTGTGCTGACTAGGTAGCGTTTATGGTTTTATGAATCTGATCTCGGTATTACTGAGTGGAATGCGGGAGTGCAGTCCCAGAGTATCGGGCACTGTGCCATGGTGCTCATGTATATTTTTAGGTTTTTTAAAGTGTTTTCTAGTTAAGGGTATTCAGCCTCTCAAACTTGCTAATGTGGTTGATGAAAGGGGCACTTCTGAATACTGCCTGGGCCTGAGAAGCACGCTGCCACTGTCCAAGCTGACTCCAAAGGCTGTTAAAAAGGAGTGTAAAGAGAACAAAACAAAGAGCAATGAGTTTAATTATGCTGAGCACAAGAATTGATAATGCAAGCCAGATAGGATTTTTGGGCTCCAGCTACATATTGAGTCAAGAGGTACCTTTATATATATGTTTTCTAATGTAGGAATCACTCATTTTTGAGTTTCCTAACAGTCCCAAAGTCGAGTTTAAGGATTGCACCCTTTGAGGGAAAGTCCCCAGCTGAAAGAAGATAAAGCAATGAGTGAGGAGAAGAAGGAGTAATGGAAATTTATGCTACCAAATAGTTATGTCCATTAGAAACTCTTAGCTTCTCATATATTCATTGGGGCTATCGGCAATATACCTTGGCACCAGGAAATTCTTTCAAGATCAGCTACCAGACTAAGATCAAAATTCGCAAGATCTGGGAGCAATTTATAAAGAGTAATAAGAAAATATCTACAAACCCATTCAGAGGATGTAATTAAAAACGCTATTCAAGGAGGGGGTCTAAGGGGTGTTGGGATGTAAACTGCAAACAAAATCGGAGCACCCAACCAGCTCACAACTAGTCCCAACTTCTGGGCTCCCAAGATTCATTTTAAGGTGGAGCAAAATTAATGTGTTTTTATTTTTGTATTTTATAATTTTAATTTTTAATTTTTTTTATTTGTCTTCATATTTTTATTTAAAATATTTCCAAAAAGTTCTGATAAAAACAATGTTTTGGCCTTTGGGAGATGGTTTTTTTTTACATTACAATGTTTTTTTTTTTTATATACCTCTAGTGTTTTTATAAATTTTTGTCTAGTTAATTTTAAAATTTTAAACCAAACAAATTTTTTCCCCTGCAGGTGGTAGACTAGCCGTTCTAAGAAATTATTACAAAACTCTGCAGTGTAAATTAGCTTAAAGTTATTGGCACAAATAGGGTAAATGGGTTATTTTTACATAACAGGCAATTAGAGTATATATATATATATATAGTTAAGGTAGAAATAATTAGTTTATATATATGCTATAAGGTATATATATATATATGTATATATATATTATGTTATATAAGTATATATATATATATTTAAGTATATACAGTGTATGTTATGAGTAGATATATTATGTTATATATTTATATGATATATATAGGTTGTATATATATGTTATATATATAGCAGTATACATATATATATATAAAGTTATATATTATTATATTATATAGTGAAGTATATATATATATATTGTTATTATACATATATATATATTATTAAGTTATTATTTAGTATATTAAGTTATTAAGTATATATTGTACATGGTTATATATAGTTATGTATTATATGTTATATGCTGGTTATTAAGAAAAGAATATATATATATATATATATTATATTATATATATATAAAGTATATGTTATTATTATATATATATTATGATATGTTATATATTAGATATATATACATATATATACATATATATATACTAGTTGTGAGCATTTAAAATCAATGTCTAAGACATGATCTAAGTAAGATGACAAAGAAACTAATGATTGAATATCTGATCCTTCGTCGACGGAGAAAGCTAACTTCGATGATTGCTTGATAGAGGTTTTTAATTCTGAAACATTAGATTAACGAAGTCTACATTTTCTCACAATAATAACTCTGTAGTATTTCCTAAATGACTCAGTAAGTAAAAGGAGACTGCTACTTTTCATTATTGGCACAAAACCAAGAACTTCAACGTGAGAAAACTGAAGATCGTCCATTACTATCTTCCTGCAATTTTACTCATCTACCTTTGTGTTTGTTTTTTATGTTCATATCTTTAATATTTTCCTATATGTGTCATGATAAATCTTTTTCATTTTTAAAGCAGGTATAAGAGATCCTTTTCCCTTTTGCTCATCTTCTTCTCTACCTATTTCTTTTGTTTGATTCCTATTAGATTTCTTAACCTATGGTACATGTCGCTCTTTTCATTTCCGAGAAAAATTATGCTTGCAAAGTGTATACTTTACGATGTAATTGGATACTCTATCGAAAAAATCCGAAACCCCATTGGATGGAGATGCCATAACGCAGTTGTCCTAACAGTTGATCTCGAGCGTAAATATATTCACATGTACAAGTCTATCAATATTGTAAAACTTCGAGTGTGACTCAAATTTCTGCCACAACTTCGAATCGGCATTAGTCAACTCATTCTAGCAAAAAATCGCTAATTTTTATTTGGTCTCATTGAGCCAGTTAATAACCGCATTCGAAATATGTTCTAGTGCGAATTCGAATAAGAATAATTTATTTTTAAAATCCACGAATGCAAATGCGAATGCGAATATTATTTTAGCATTCGCCAATTTGATTGTCAATGAGAATATTAGAAAAAAGATGCAAATATTCGTTCCATCTCAACTTGGTGAATGCACTAAAAATATTAATATGTAACTGAAAAGTGTTCTTTGTTTGTTGTATTCTCTCTGCATCTTTGACACAGTTTCATGCCTCTTCGCGGTACTTATGCAACCGATTCAGCCTCCAACATTAGATGAACATTATACAGAATCGAGAGGTATATGCCAAAATATTGATTGTATCGACAATAAGAAGATTTAAAGATATCAGCCAATTTTATACATGTTAGCATAGAACCAAAATTTTATTACGAAAGACATAGTATAACTTACCTTGGAAGAGATGCCTGTCATTATTTATTAATGATAAACATATTAGAATTGATTTTTTTCCTTTTTTGCGCTTACTTAATGTATAAATTCATTGGTATATAAAAAATATCTGCTAATTTTTATATAGTTTCAACCTATAGATATTCTGGCGATAATATTACCTATAAGCTATTTAAAAAAAATAAATAAAAAAGTTTTACCATCAGCAAGTCTTTTCACATCATTTTCCTTATCGTAAAGATTCAGTCTCAACACTGGCCTCTCAAACGGGTTATTGGACCTAAGAAGAACTCTTCCACGACTTTGCGGATGAAGTAATATTGCGAGGATGGAAAACTTTTCGATGTTCTGCAGATAACAAACATTACTTATTTTAGAACTTTGCAAGTAAATAATGTAAAATGGGGGAAGTTTTAAATTACATTTTTATTGCATGATTTGCATTTAGAACAATGTTACTTCATGTTAGACCTGCAAGAAATATATTTTGAAATTCCCCAGAGACTCGTTAGAAAAAGCATTTTCAGGCCATGAATCTTTCATCTGGTTATAAGTCGCGGTAATCTAGCAAAAATATTCTGTAACCTCGTTAGTCTGAGAAAAACATCTTTGGCAGTAGTGGGAAGATTGTTTATTGCTTTCAAATTTGTATTCTTGAAGGGAGGGATGTTGCCCAGAGCGGAGACGGAAAAGCATTAAACGAGTTTGCCGGTAAAAAGAATAATTTGTATGGGATATTTCTGATAAACGTGTTTGAAGTGTGGTGTTATTTGGATATGCTGAGATCGTTCTTATAGTTAATTGTGTGTGAAGGTGTTTAGTAATGAGGGTATCTGGAGGGGGGGAGCGTGTTGTATATATATATTAGAATAGTATAATGGTGGTGTCATTGTTTTTCTTCTAGGTACGGAGGTCGTTGTAATATCTGCTGCAGGAGTTGATCCACTGAGAGTTATTTACTTTAAAATTGACAGCCTAGCATATCATGATGGTTTTATACCCAGCAAAAAATTCCTATAGGATTCTATCTATTCCTATCTTAAATAAGATAGGAATGGATGGGATTCTATAGAAATTTTTTGCTGGGTAGAGATAATTTTTTTTGGAAGTCTGTTATTATCCTAAGTACTTTATTTTTTACGGTTTCCAATATCTGAATATTGGAGTGTGATATTGTGGGAGCTCAGGGAGGTGATGCATATTGTAGGGTGAAGAGGATGGATTATCTGTATACAGTTTGAAAGTTTCTTTATGTTGGTAAAATTTGCTTCAGCTTGTGTTTTAAGAGTATTTAATTTATTGCAACTGGTGGGGGGGGTGGGAAGGGGGAGAGTACAAACGAAGTAAAAGGTGCAAGTGACAAAATTGTAAAAAATGATAAGTGTAGTGAGGAATAAACAAGCATCAAACTGTTGGCAAAAAGATATAATATTACACAATAATACACACACACCCACAGAATACATCAAAAACACACCACAATAATAGTAAGTAGTAGTTTATTATTTACCAATTATTATTATTATTATTATTATTATTAATATTATTATTATTATTATTATTAATATTATTATTATTATTATTATTATTATTATTATTATTATTATTATTATTATTATTATTATTATTATTATTATTATTATTATTATTATTATTATTATTTTATTATTATTATTATTATTTTATTATTATTATTATTATTATTATTATTATTATTATTATTTTTATTATTATTATTATTATTATTATTATTATTATTATTATTATTATTATTATTATTATTATTATTATTATTAGTAGTAGTAGTAGTAGTAGTAGTAGTAGTAGTAGTAGTAGTAGTAGTAGTAGTAGTTTTGATGTTGTTGTTGTTCTGTAATGACATATCCTTATTATGAAAAAGGTATACAGCCAAAACCTTATTTTTAATTCTAATATCTGAAAAAAATAGAATAATTACACTGGTCGGCAACAAATTTTGCATCAGAAATAAAAAAAAAAGTCTAAAACACAATTGTGAGGCAAATTAATCCTGACAAATTTGCTGTGGCACGTAGAGAATTTTTATGATGAAGAAATTTTCGTAATTTTACAGATTTTACTATTTCATATAAAGAAACGTTAGTTTTCAACATTTTATTTCATTTATCTTGTACAGTTTGGATTATTTAGCAACATATTGTTACTTACTTTTGTCATCGTACGTCTGGCAACATCAGCACGTGTATTTTCAGACTTATGGCGCCATGGAAATGATCTTTTCCACGGTATGTCTTTACTCTTTAGTTAATCTTTGTCTTCTGTAGCAGAAAATTATGCTGTGCTTTTATTATTTTGAATTTTCTCGTATCAAACAGCATGCCTCAACAATGTAAAAATAACCCAAACAAATTTTGCTTTGTGTGTGGCTGTTTCACAACAACAACACAACAACGAACAATTACAACAGACCTTAAGAAAATATACAATATGTATTTTAGTTGTCCTTTAGGTGACCAATATAAAGCATGGCGGCTCATCAGATTTGTTCATCTTGTTCAAACAGATTACGCAATTGGTTAAATAAAAAGAAAACTTCAATGCCGTTTGCTATACCCATAATATGGAAGGAACCAAGAGATCATCATGAAGACTGTTATTTTTGAAGTGTGAATCTAAAAGGGTTTTCTGCAAAAAACAAACATCATATTGTATATCCAAACCTTGATTCGGCACGTAGACCAATCCAACATAATGAATCATTGTTCATTCCAATTCCCCCTGATGATGGGCTAGTTTCTATTGCAGATGCAATGGATGGTGAAGAAGGAGCAGTTGGTGGCATTCCCGGACAGTCGGTAGATCCAGATTACACGATAGAAGAAAGCCATTTTGAGACAAATCTATTTTCTCAAGAATAGTTGAATGATCTTGTTAGAGACTTATCTTTATCGAAAGAGAGCGCAGAACTCTTCACCTCAGGACTAAAGGAGAAAAATTTACTTGAGGAAAATTTTCTCATCAGTTACTACCGAAAGAGGAATTTTAACTTAGCAGCATACTGCATACTTTACAGAAGATGGTCCTCTTTGTTATTGCCACAATATAGATGGATTATTCCTTGATTTGTTTCAGACGCATATAGCATTTGAGTGGAGTCTCTTTATAGATTTATCTCTAAGAAGCCTGAAAGCAGTTCTTTTGCATAATGGTAATGTAAAGTCATCTATCCCCATAGATCATTCGGTCTATCTGAAAGAGACATATGACAATATGGATATACTTCTTAAAATAGTCAAATATCACAGTCATCAATGGAATCTCTGTGGAGATCTGAAAGTTATAGGCATGTTAATTGGAATGCAAGCTAGATTTGCAAAATATTGTTGCTTTTTTTGGTCTCTGGGACAGTCGTGCTACTAATGAACACTATGTTAAACGTGATTGGCCTCTAAAGACTGCATATGTCCCAGGAATAAGCAGTGTCCAGTCTGTTCCCTTGGTTAATTCTTAAAAAATCTTTCTATCACCACTCCACATTAAACTTGGTTTAATGAAGAATTTTGTTAAAGCAATTGGGAAAGTGAATTCAAAGGGGTTCAGATACCTTTCCCAGAAATTTTTGAAATTTAGTACAGTAAAATTGAAGGAGGGAATTTTTGTTGGACCACAAATCAGGGAGGTTTTAAAAGACATGGATTTTGAAAAGGCTCTCGGTCCTCTTGAATTGAAAGCGTGACTTTTTTTCCCATGGATATGCAAAAACTTTCTTGGAAATAACAAGTCTTTTTGAATATAAAAGTAGTATTGAGAAGCTTCTTAATGCTTATAAAGAAATGGATTGTCGCATGTCTTTGAAAATGCATTTCCTTCATTTCCATCTAAACCTTTTTCCCAATGATCTTGGTGCAGTAAGTGACGAGCAGAAGCGTTTCCATCTCAGGACATTAAGACTATGGAAACTCGATATCAAGGATTTTGGAACGAAAGCATGATGACTGACCATTGTTGGATGCTATATCGTGAAAATCCAGACCAAACTTATAAAAGAAAATCACAAAATCATTTCTTTTAAGGCTTTTTGTTTAGTAAATTTTAATTATGCAATAAGTTTACTTATATTTTTTATATAAATTCTATTAATTTTTGTAATATGAGTATATAATGTATAATTAAGTTCATGAAAATAAATTCTTAAATAATAATAATAATAATAATAATAATAATAATAATAATAATAATAATAATAATAATAATAATAATAATAATAATAATAATAATAATAATAATTATAATATTAATATTAATAATAATAATAATAATAATAATAATAATAATAATAATATAAATAATAAAAATAATAATGATAATAATAATAATAATAATAATAATTATTATTATTATTATTATTATTATTATTATTATTATTATTATTATTATTATTATTATTATTATTATTATTATTATTATTATTATTATTATTATTATTATTATTATTATTAATAATATTTTATCTTTATTTCAAAAACTTTACGTGATAGAGAAAAACTGAACCCAGATTTGGAATCAGCATCAAAAATGCATTCAGAAAAGTGTAGTTTTGTCAGTCATAAAAAAAAGTGATTTTTTTTTTGTCGACCAGTGTTATTATTCCATTTTGTGCATCATAAATAAAAAAAAGTCTAAAACACAACTGTGAGGCAAATTAATCCTGACAAATTTTCGATGTGATGTCAGTTCATAGGCACAGATCATAAACAAAATAAAAATTACCTAAAAGTAAAGTTTTTTCATAAAAAATTTATCATTTCTAGAGGCGTTCTTTTTTGGACAAGAATGTATTTGTATTTTTTTTTGTTTCCCTTTAATGTCATATCACTCCCCCCCCCCCAACAAAAAAAAATCAAGCTAAATCTTTGGTTTGGGTTGATTTCAGATTGTAAATAGTAATTCATGATCTGTAAAATAATGATATTGTTTTAATACCTCATCACTCAACAGTGAATTATTTTACCTTATTCCCTTCGTCAGAATCTGGATTTTCAGGTAATATGAAAAGCTCTATGTCTGGGTGGGACTCCTTCGGATCTTGGAATTTGGAGTTTAAAAATGCAATTCCGTCATACCCCGGAGAAGAAAGGGGACCTGGAATGAATCACGATATAATAATAATAATAATAATAATAATAATAATAATAATAATAATAATAATAATAATAATAATAATAATAATAATAATAATAATAATAATAATAATTAGAAATTGTTAGCTTCCTAAGTCGCATATTTGTAACAAACTTTTGATTTACTAAACTTCTATGCAGTTTGAAAATATCTGTATCATCTTCTAAATTGGTGCGTAAAC
>JABUQX010139411.1:12500-22500 GCA_015478945.1 Trachelipus rathkii | reverse complement strand
AATGGAGAGTGTTGTCTGACTCAGAGGGAGTAGAGAGTTTTGAAGCTGCACCGGTGCCTGGCTCCGGATGCGGTGTGCCGGTTATCAAATATTTGTGTAATGATACAACTATTGGTGTCTTTATATATGTTATTTGGGTCTGTAGATTTCGAAAAATAATGGTTTCAGAACCATTAAGAAAAAATTAAATAATAAAATAATTAAAAAATAAATAAAAATTTCTTATTTCTTTTTTTTTTTTGTTTTAAAAAACTTTAAAAAATTTACGTTTTATATTACCCAAAGCAGTTAAATCAGTAACATCAAACCACCATCCATCCACCCTCCTGTCCATTCGTGATCTATGTCCATTCTTGATCTATTTATCTATTGATTCAAGTTCAAATTTTTTACTAAAATTGTAACGTTTTACATACCCTAAAGCAGTAAATCAGTAAATCAAACCACCATCCAGCCACCTTCCTGTCCAATCGTGATCTATTGATCTATTGATCTATTGATCTATTGATCTATTGATCTATTGATTCAAGTCAAATTTTTTACTAAAATTGTAACGTTTTACATACCCTAAATCAGTAAATCAGTAAATCAAACCACCATCCCGCCACCCTCCTGTCCATTCTTGATCTATTGATCTATTGATCTATTGATTCAAGTCACATTTCGAGTATCATTTTGGATAAACATAACATAAAATCAAGTTCTTTATACAAAGATCAATGAGTATACTCTAACGTAACAAAGTTTCCACATTAATAAAGCTAACATAGCATCATCTGAACTATGAATATAATACACAATGACAAACCTGACACGCCTTAAACATGAATAAACTGTTAACGTTAACAAAATTCCACACTTAACAACAGCAAAGTAACTAACATTGCATGCAAAACGTAACCTATTCCTACTTTGTCAAGCATATCTCTAACATAACAATGTTAATTTACATTAACATGGTAATATTTAACTAAAATTTATCACAACATTGGTTAATTATCATACAGAGCAGCGAAAGTATGCTAACGTAACAAAGTTTCCACATCAATAAAGCTAACATATCGTTACATGAACTAAGAAAATAATGTACAAAGACAAACCTAACACAACTTACACACGAATAAACTGTTAACATTAACAAAGTTCCACACTTAACACCAGTAAAGTAACTAACTTGGTATGCAAAACGTAACCTATTCTAACTTTTTCAAGCATATCTCTAAACATACTACGTTATCTACACTGGCCACAGTAACATTTAACTTAAAATTATCACAACATTGGTTTATTATACTGATCAACGAATACTCTAACGTAATAAAGTTTACACACCAATAAAACTAACATAGCGTTACATGAAACTAGGAAAATAATGTACAAAGACCAACACCTAACACAAACTTACACACGAATAACTATTAACATTAACAAAGTTCCACACTTAACACCAGTAAAGTAACTAACATTGCATGCAAAGCGTAACCTATTCTTACTTTTTCAAGCATAACTCTAACATATTAACGTTAATCTTACACTGACACAGTAACATTTAGCAAAAAATTTATCATAACCTTGGCCGATTTATCATACGATCAACGAATAATCTCTAACGTAATAAGTTTCAACATCAATTGAAGCCTAACATAGGCGTAACATGAACTAAGAAAATAAGGTACAAAGACAAAAACTAACACAACTTACACACGAATAAACTGCTTAACATTAACCAAAGTTCCACGCTTTAACACCAGTAAAGTAACTAACATTTGCATGCAAAGCGTAACCTTTTCTTACTTTTTTCAAGCATATTCTCTTAACATATTAACGTTAATCTTACAAAGGACCGAGTTAACATTAGCAAAAAAATGCATTCATAAATTGACCGATTACTACAGACCAACGGACATAGCTAACGTAACAAAGTTTAACATATCATAGTAATATTTAAACAAAAATTTATCATACCTTACCTAAATATCATAATCTCCAGCAAATAGTTGCCAAACATAACAAAGTTTATCCAAACATAACATAAAAATAACAAAGTTTTATCCAAACATAACATAAAAATTAAGTTCTTTGAATAAATATCATAGTAAAGTGCTAATAGTTACAATAAATATATGAGTTAAATCAGTAAATCAGTAAACCAAAACCACCCGTCCCCTCCCCGCCCCTCCCTACCCATCCCGTCCATGACCTTTTGATCTTTCGATCTAATGATTCAGGTCACATACCGAGTACCATTTCGGATAACATAGTACAAAATAAGTATCTTTATAAACTAACCAAACGAACATTAGCTACGTAACATTGTTTTCCACATTATAAAGCACATTAGCACTACGAACTAAGAAATTATAATGCACAATCACAAACCCTAACACACCTTACGCACGAATAAATACTAACATTAACAATGTTCCATACTTTAACAACACTAATTACTAACATTACCTACAAAACGTAACCTGTTCACATCTTTTTAAGCATATCTCTAACCTATCATTGTTAATTTTACATAACACTATTGAATTACGTCGCATTTCGAGTATCATTTCGAATAAATATAGCACAAAAATGAGTTCTTTTTATTCTAACCAGCGAATATATGCTTAACATAACAATGTTTTCACATTAATAAAGCTAACATAGCATATATGAACTAAGAAAATAATGTACACGGGACAAACTTAGCCAACTTACGCACTAATAACAGTTAACCATCTAAACAAAGTTCCACACTTAACACAGTAATACTAGCATTGCATACAAAACGCAATAACCTATTCATACTTTTCCAAAGCATATCTCTAACATTATTAACGTTAATTTACATTGACACAGTAATATTTAACCAAAAAATTTATCATAACCATGTCTAATTATCCATACAGACCAACCAATAACTGTAAACATAACAAAAAGTTTTATCCAAACATTAACATAAAAATAGGTCTTTGAATAAAATATCATAGTAAATTGTAATAGTTTACAGATATTTAAAGCAGTAATCAGTAAATCATAAAATCAAACCATCAACCCCCCTCCCCACCCCTCTCACCATGACCTTTTAATCTATTGATCTATTGATCCATGTCATATTTCGAGTATCATTTCGACTAAACATAACACAAAAATAAGTTTTTTATATACTTACCCCTTCGAATATATGCTAACGTAACAAAGTTTTTTACATTAATAAAGCTATCATAACATAACCTGAACTAAGAATATAAATGTACAACGGCACCAAACCTAACACACCATACGTACGAATAAACTACTAACATTAACAAACTTCCGCACTTAACAACAGTAAAGTACCTAACACTTTGGGGCCTTCGGAGGGGTAATGCCCGCTTACACCCCTTCGGGGTGATCCCCCCTCTCAGGATTCACACTCTTTCAAAGGGCGCATCCCCCCGTTTTCTCTCGGGATGTGATGTGTTGCTTTAGATACTCTTGGTTAATGAAGCCGTTATTCGTAAGTTAGGTACGTTATGTTAAATATTACTATGACTGTGTGAAATTAACACTGATTTGATAGAGAAATGATGAGTTTTGTAAGATATTGCTGTGTTAACTTACCGTTGATTGTAGAAACGTGAGGTTCTAGTAAGATTTTGTTGAGTAATGTTAGGTTTGCTAATGTCTACGTTTATTCATAGTTCAACTGTTGTTATACTTGAGACGAGTGACACTTTGATGAAGATAGTGTCATTTCATAGTTCAGATGCTGGTATCTTTGATAGATTGATCAACTTTTTTTAAGGGATTTTTGTTAGATAATACGTCTTTACCTGTTTCTGATATGCGCGAAAAGTGGAACATATCGAGTAATTGTATGACCTGTTTAGCTACTTTACCTTTTGATAAGTAGGGAATTTTCAAGATGTTAGCGGATTATTCATACGCTAGGTATGTTAGGGTTGTATTGTTAACATTATATTCTTAGTCGGGTTATGATATGTTAGCTTTATTTTGATGCCTAAAACTTTGTGCGCGAGGCTATATTCGTAGGTTCTGTATATAAAGGAACTTATTTTATTGTTATGTTTATCAAAATGATACTCGAAATATGACATTATATCAATTATTCAATAGATCAATAGGGCGAAATGGTTGGGAGGGTGGTGGGATGGTGGTTTGATTTACAGATTTTACTGATTTTTACTGCTTTAAAATCAGCTAAACTATCGCTTCTTTAATGATTTTATTCAAAGAACCTATTTTTATGTTATGTCAGGATAAAATTTCGTTATTTTTATGCTATGTTTGGTTAAAACTTTGTTGTCTTTTCAATTCAATTTTTCGTTGGGGACTATGATATTTAGACGATGTTACGATGAATTTTTGTTAAATATTACGAAGTTTATGTAAAAAAAATTCGACGTTAGCATTATATTCGTTGTCAGTATGATATTTAGAAGGGTTATGCTAAATTTTGTGAATATTACGATGTTTTAATGTAAATTAACAATGAATATGTTAGAATATGCTTGAAAAAGTGGGAATAGGTTACGTTTTTTGTACCCGGAAGTGTAGGTACTTTACTGGTTGGTTAAGTTGCCGGAAGGGTTGTTTATGTTTAGTAGTTTATTCGTTACGTTTATGGTGTGTTAGGTTGTCTTTGTACATTATATCTTAGTTCAGGTTATGTATGTAGCTTTATTAATGTAAAACTTTGTTTACGTTAGCATATATTCGATGGTTATTATATAAAAAACTTATTTTTGTGTTATGTTTTTCCGCCAAATTGATACTCGAAATATGACATTGGATCAATAGATCAATAGAATAATAAGGTCATGGTGAGAGGGGTGGGGAGGGTGATGGTTTGATTTTACTGATTTTACTGATTTACTTGCTTTAAAATCTGTCAACTATTACATTTACCTATTGCATATTTTATTCAAGACCTTAATTTTATGTTATGTTTGGATAAAACTTTGTTATGTTTTTTAAGTTATTCGTTAGCATGTTATGATATTAGACGTTGGTTTATGATAAATTTGTTAAAATTTACTGTGTCCAATGTAAAATTAACGTTAATATGTTAGAGATATGCTTGGAAAAAGTATGAATAGGTAACGTTTTGTTGCAATCTTAGTTACTTTACTGGTGTTAAGTGGTGGGTGGAACTTTGTTAATGTTAACTGTTTATTCAGGCGTAAGTTGTGCTAAGTTTGTCGTTGTACATTTATTTTCTAAGTTCATATGATGCTATGTTAGCTTTATTAATGTGAAAACATTTTATTGTTAGCATTTATTCGTTGGTTTAGAATATAAAGAACTCATTTGTGCTATTTTTATCCGAAATGATACTATTCGAAATGCGACGTAAATCAATATGTTAATGTAAAATTAACAATATGTATTTTAGAGATATGCTTAAAAAAAAAAAAAAATAGGTTACGTTTTGTAGGCTGTGCTAGGTACTTTAGTGTTGTTAAGTATGGAACTTTGTTAATGTTAGTAGTTTATTCGTGCGTAAGGTGTGTTAGGGTTTGTCATTGTGCATTATTTTAGTTCTGGTAGTGCTATGTTAGCTTTATTAATGTTGAAACAATGTTACGTTAGCATTATATTTGTGAGTTAGTATATAAAGAACTATTTTTGTGTTATGTTTATCCGAAATGGTACTCGGTATGGGACCTGAATCATTAATTGAAGATCAAAGGGTCATGGACGGGATGGGTAGGGAAGGGCGGGGAGGGGACGGGTGGTTTGGTTTACTGATTTACTGATTTACTGCTTTAAATTTGGTAAACTATTACATTTTACTATTGATATTTTATTCAAAGAACTTATTTTTATGTTATGTTTGGATAAAACTTTGTTATTTTTATGTTATGTTTGGATAAAACTTTGTTATGTTTGAAACTATTTGCTGGGGATTATGATATTTAGGTAAGGTAATGATAAATTTTTTGTTAAATATTACTATGATAATGTAAAAAACTTTGTTCCGTTAGCCTATAGTGTTGTTCTGATATGATAATTATCAGTCAAGGTATGACTGCATTTATTGCTAAATGTTTATGTGCCTTGTAAGATTAAGTTAATATGTTAGAGTATGCTTTGAAAAAGTTTAAAAATAGGTTACGCTTGGCATACAATGTTTAGTTACTTTACTGGTGTAAGTGTGGGATTTGTTAATGTTAACAGTTTATTTCTGTGTAAGTTGTGTTAGGTTTGTTCTTTGTACATTATTTTTCTTAGTTCATGTTACGCAATTTAGCTTTATTGATGTTTGAAACTTTTATTACGTTAGATATATTTCGTTGATTCATATGATAATTCGGCCCAAAGTTATGATAAATTTTGCTAAATGTTCGTGTTCAGTGGTAAGATTAAACGTTAATATGTTTAGAGTTATGCTTTTGAAAAAGTTAGGAATAGGTTACGCTTGCTGCAATTTTAGTTACTTTACTGGTGTAAGTGTGGAACTTTGTTAAGTTAATAGTTTATTCGTGTGTAAGTTGTGTTAGGTTGTCTTTGTACATTATTTCTTTGTTCATGTTACGCTATGTTAGCTTTTTTGGATGTGGAACTTTATTACGTTAGAGTATATTTCCGGGTTGATCAGTATAATCTAACCCAATTTTGTGATATTTTAGTTAAATGTACTGCTGCCAGTGTAAGATTAACGTTAGTTATGTTAGAGATATGCTTGAAAAAAAGTCAAGAATAGTACGTTTTGCAGCATACCATGGCAGTACCTTTATGGTTGTTAAGGTGTGGAAACTTTGTTAATGTTTAAAACCAGTTTCATTATTTGTGTGTAAGTTGGGTTAGGTTTGTCTTTGTACATTATTTTTTTAGTTCATGTAACCGATATGTTAGCTTTTTTGATGTTATGTGGAAACTTTGTTACGTAAGCATACTTTCGCTGCTCTGTATGATAATTAACCAATGTTGTGATAAATTTTAGTTAAATATTACCATGTTAATGTGAATTAACATTGTTATGTTAGAGATATGCTTGACCAAGTATGAATAAGTTACTTTTGATTCAACTGTTAGTTACTTTGCTGTTGTCAAGTGTGGAATTTTGTTAACGTTAACAGTTTATTTCATGTTAAGGGCGTGTTCAGGTTTCATTGTTGTATTATATCATAGTCAGATGATTGCTTTGTTACTTTATTAATGTGGAAAACTTTGTTACGTTAGAGTATACTCATGGACCTTTGTATAAAGAACTTGATTTATGTTATGTTTATCAAAAATGATACACGAAATGGACTTGAATCAATAGATCATAGATCAATAGATCAATAGATCAAGGATGGACATGAGGGTGACGGGATGGTGGTTTGATTTACTGATTTACTGATTTAGGGTATGTAAAAACATGACAATTTTAGTAAAAAAATTTTAAACTTGAATCAATAGATCATAGATAGGGAGGGTTCAATATATCAATAGATCACGATTGGACAGGAGGGTGGTGGATGGTGGTTTTGATTTAATGATTTTACTGCTTAGGGTATGTAAAACGTTACAATTTAGTAAAAATTTTGACTTTAATCAATAGATCAAAGATCAACTAGATCAATAGACATAGATCAATAGATCACAGATGGTCAGGAAGGTGGATGGATGGTGGTTGATTTACTGATTTACTGCTTCTAGGGTATGTAAAAAGTAAATTTGTAAGTTATAAACATAAAAGGAATAAGAAATTATTATTATTTATTTAATTTATTTATTTATTATTTTTTTTTCTGGGATGGTTCTAAAAACCATTATTTTCGAAACTACAGACCCAATAACATATTATTAAAGACACCAAGTATGTATCATTACCAAATATTTTAATACTCGTCACGCACGGAGGCCAGGCACCGGTGCAGCTGTCAAACTCCTACTCCTTGAGTCAGACACCCTTCTCCATTCTTTCCTCTTTATTCATCTTCATCCTTCTTCAATTCCTCCTTCGACCTCTGTTTGCACTCTCTCTGTGCTTCTTTTTTTCAGTCGGGACCACCCCTAAATGGGGGGTCCTAGAACCCCTATAAGTTATTATAACCATCATATTCGAGCTCTACGGTCTCGATAACCCTTATAAGGACACATTTATTTGTTATACGATGTTTATTAACTCGGCACCGCAGTGCCTCCAGCACCGGTGCCGGAGCCAACTCCTCAGATTCCAATATCAACTCTTTCTAGAAATTTAACACTCTGAATTCTCTCACCAAATTTCAGTAAATTTACGGAAAAGACTTACGATTTTTTAAGGAGGGTTGGGGGTCCCCTTCGGGGGACCACGGGACGTAACCTCGTCTACGGCGAGGGTTTTACTCACCATCTAAAAACACCCTCCAAATTTTTAGCCTGATACGATAACTCTAACCTTGTAGATATATATCGGCCATAGGCTGAGCCGAAGCCTGTGCCTAAAAATCATTTCTAATAATAATAATAATAATAATAATAATAATAATAATAATAATAATAATAATAAAATAATAATAATAATAATAATAATAATAATAAGAAGAAGAAGAAGAAGAAGAAGAAGAAGAAGAAGAAAAAACTTCAGAGGATAAGTCGGAATCGGTGCGCTACGGGTTTGCGGTGCGGTGCGGTGCGGTGCGGTTTGCGGTGCGGTGCGGTTGCGGTGCTGGTGAGGGGCGATGCTGGGGGCCAGTGCCCCCGGGACTTATACGGGTTAAATATATATAATTTAGATTAATTTTTTTTTATTTTATTTTATTTTATTTTTTTTATTTTTTTTATTTATTTAATTTATTTATTTAATTTATTTTATTTAATTTATTTTTATTTAAATAAAATAAATTAAATACAACGAAAATAAGAAAAGAACGATCGTTATTCAGTAAAAGCAATAGCGTTTATTCTCGAAAACACGGTGTCCTTATCAGCTGACGCTGATAAAGAACACTCAGCGCTCCGTGACCTTGGTAGCCGACGAACTAGCCCTATTACTACTTAAGTTGTCGTACACGCTTCCTCGGATTGCGCTGATTTTGGCGGCTATTATGCAACTCCACCTATATATATATATTATATATAATAGAATAATATTATAATAAATATATTATATATATATATATATATATATATATAATATATATATATATATATTATATATTATTATTATATATATATAATATATATATATATTATATATGTATATATATATTATATATATATATATATATATATATATATATATATATATATATACATAATTTTTATATATATATATATATATATATATATATATATTATATATATATATATATATATATATATATATATATATATATATATATATATATATATATATATATATATATATATATAATATATGTGTATATATATTATATATATATATATATATATATACATATATATATATTTAAATTATATATATATATAATATAATATACTATATATATTATATATATATATATATATATATATATATATATTATATATATAGGGATGTACCGGAAACAGAATTTTTTGGTTCCGGCCGAAACCGCTACTTTTCCGGAAACCTTGAAAAAGTCGCCGGGAACCGGAACTTTCGAGCTTCAGTACACCTACATAAGCTGCGTTCCAAAAGCCCGACTTGCAGCCCGGGCGATCACACATGCATCGTTCCAGAGCCCGTTTGCGCACTTCTACGTCAGGTAAACGTCACAGTCAGGTGCCCGTTGTTAAATCCTCGATTTCGAGAATTAAACGGGCGGGCTGCGCAGAAGAATACTTTGTTTACAAACAAATCTTTTTACAAAACATGTGTCGGAAATGGCTTGCCAAAATTTTTTAATTTTTTAGTTAACTTTTATATTATTAAGGAACTAAAAATATCGTATCATTTCTTAAAATAGATACATATAAGTTTAAGAGTATTGCTTACAATGCCAGCTTATCCGACGGGCGCGCTCGGCCGTTTCCAGGTTCTACTCAATTTTCCTGTTCTCTGATTGGTTAATGTAATTTTTTTCAATTCGAAGCG
>JABUQX010139411.1:0-7500 GCA_015478945.1 Trachelipus rathkii | reverse complement strand
TATTATCATTATATTATATTATATGATTTTTTTTTCATTTTATTTCTATTACTTAATTAAAGCTATTTATTATTATTATATATTTTCTCATTATTATTATTAACATCTATTATTATTATTATTATTACTATTATTTTTATCTATTATTATTCATATATTACTTACTTATGATTATTATTTTTACTTATTATTATTTATTATTTATTATTATTATTATTTAAAAAATTTTACGCTACGTCGTGATAATAATATTATATATATATCATATATATATATATATATTATATATATATATATAATATATATTAAATATAATATATATATATATAATATATATATATATATATATCATATATATTATATATCATATTATATATATATTTGTGGTGCCTTGCCGGAATACAGGACGCCGTAAAGGACCACACTTTAAGAGAAGTCATGTTAGCGTTGTTGAGTGATAAATAAAACATAGCGATGAAGCAGACAATCCCACTGTAATCATCAAAACTAAGTTTAAAAATACAATATTATATAAAAAATGTAAAAATAACAATAATAGAAATAAGAAAATAACAATAATAACAGTTGTAATTAGCTTTCAATAACCTATAATAAATAAAATAAAAACATTTTTCTATGATCGGAAATAAATTTGAAATGGGATACTATTATATTTCGACACTAAAAATAAAATTAAATAAAATAGAAATAAAAAAAAATAGATTTTATACTTCAAACACCATATTAATTTTTGTATTGTAAAAATTTTTAAAAAAAGAACGAGAAAAATATCATCTGACTTTCTAGACACTAAAACTAATATTAAAGCTAACACTCAAAAAATTTTAAACCAACAAAAATGGACGCCGCATTAAACACAGAATATTACTTTTAAAAGAGAAGAACACATAAGATTTAAACACATACCTAAGGCTTACGATAAATGTTTAGATTTACACAAACTATTTAAAGTTATCACTTCTGAATCAATGAAAATGAAAATGTAGGAATTGACGAAATCGGTGGTTGAAGAAATACATAAACATAAACATAAACAACTAAGCTGCCGGAGCAAAGACAGGAGCGATGATGTAGACGAATGTTTCCTTCGAGAGCACACAAAGAAATGGAGGCGACTTCCAGTCCTAACATGTGGTCAGCTACTGCACAGTCTGCCGAAGCAGATCCAATGAAGCTGGCCTTCAAGTTATGGCGAGAATCAATTCATAGTGATGTTTGGTGGCCTACACATCAAGATGGCCTCTCTCAAGGTCCTCGGAGATCTTCTGCAGGGCAGCCGCTAGACAGGAGCACTCGTTCAGGCTGGGGTTGCTACCAGTCGGACAGCAGAATCGTTTTTGAAAGCATCCTACGTGACACGCACAAGACGGGCTCATCAAATCACAGCCAGTAGCCTGTATTTACTTCAGGGGACTGACTACAAATAGTACGTTCATACTTTGGAAGATGCAAGCGGGGCGGTGCCATTTGAAGACTGGTCTAAATCTAGGTCCGCTGCATCTCCTCCATTCCATTTCTGGTCCTTAATCCTGCAGCTGGAGCTGGCTGTGATGGTCTACGTGAGAGTGACATCCTTCTTTGCATACAGGCCCTGTCCAAGATAGTTTCTTGGTTCTTTGCACTCGACCATACGCACTATTCTAGATGGGTGCCTATCCACCTACGAGACATTGTGTCACTGAAGCAGCTCTATCCCGAGGCGACTTATTTAAACGAGGGAAAAGTCAAAAGAGGCGAGAGAGAGAGAGAGAGAGAGAGAGAGAGAGAGAGAGAGAGAGAGAGAGAGAGAGAGAGAGAGAGAGAGAGAGAGAGAGAGAGAGAGTCACTACAACTACCCCCCAGCAGAGCAGAGTGAAGCGGTTAAGGGGTAAAGCGAACTGTAGGACGAAGAGGACGACCAAAACGATACCTACAATAAGGAAGAGAAGAACTGGAAGGAGGAGAGGTTGGAGGAGTTGTTGACGAACGGGAAGGAAGAGGACTGACCGGAACAGGGGTGGGAGGGGAAAGAGGTACCGACGGAAGAGGACTGTGAGAAGGAAGAATGGGCAGAGGAGCCAACGAAGGGTAGGGAGAAACAAGAGGTTGCTAAGGAGCAGAGGGAGGAGGAGGGGCAGGTAACAAAGGGGTAGAACGAGGAGGGACAGGAAGGACAAGAAGTGGGAGCATGTCAACTGACGAAGCGGGATCAGCATCCAGCAATGCTAGCTTGATCCTGTCAATCGAGATGTTCTCAACCTTGGATCCTTTCCGAAGGGAGAAGTACTTGCGATGATGTTGTAAAACACGGAAGGGACCGTCGTAACGTGCCTGGAGAGGACCACGATGTGAATCATGACGGACCAAAACGTGGGAACATGAGTCAAGTTCGGTGGGAATGTAAGTGGTACGAGGAGTCTGACGAGGTGGGAAAGACTTCCAGAAATCAGCACACTAACGAAAGCGGGCGAGGAAGGTGTGCTGATCCGAAGTAGGGGGAGAAGGAAGAAGGAATTCACCAGGGATTTGGATAGAGGAACTGTAGACGAGTTTAGCAGATGAACATCGCAAATAGTCTTTGCAAGAAGTCCGAATGCCAAGGAGTACGAGGAGAAGGGTCTCCGACCAGTTCTCAGGATTACCATGCGCCATCAAGGAAGCTTTGAGCTGGCGGTGAAAGCGCTCTATCATCCCTTGAGCTTGG
Organism: Trachelipus rathkii; assembly: GCA_015478945.1. Classification (NCBI taxonomy): domain Eukaryota; kingdom Metazoa; phylum Arthropoda; class Malacostraca; order Isopoda; family Trachelipodidae; genus Trachelipus; species Trachelipus rathkii. Next base: position 4,796 of record JABUQX010139411.1, on the reverse strand, counting down.
GGCTAGTAACTGCAGGAACGGAGAGGTTTAGAGCCAATGAGAACCATATGATATTTCCAATGGTAATATTCGAACTGTCTACCACGGTCTACGGAGACGGTAGAGGGAGTGCCGAACCTCGCGATCCAATTTAAAAGAAATGCCTGGGCTATGGTTTCACGAGACTTGTCGCGTAAAGGGATCTCTTCGACCCAGCGGGTGTAGCGGTCGATGCAGGTGAGGATGTGGGTGTATCCGTTGGAAGGAGGTGGAGGTCCAACCAAGTTTATGAGGACTTGATCGAAGCGTTGACTGGGAGGGAGGGAGGAATAATGTTCCTATGAACTTTAGAGCGTTGGCAGCTAAGACACTGTTTAGTCCACAGTTTAACGTCCTGGAGGAGGGACGGCCAGACGATGTGCATGCTGACCTTCACCTGTGAACCTTTAACACCTGGATGCGAGACGTTGTGAATGGTGTTAAAGACAAGGCGACGCATGGGAGTAGGTACGACAGGACGGGGCAAACGAGAAGACATATCACATAGAAGTGGGAAGGGAAAACCGAACACTTCCACACTCCTGATGTCGAAAAAAGAATTAGCTGGGAATGTAAATTCCTCCAGCTGTTGAAGACGGGACATCTCATAGTCGAGAGAAGGAAGAGGATAAATAGCATGAATGCAAGAAAGATCGTCAGCGGGGATGATTTCAGCACCCTTGACGTGGCGAATATCAGTGGTGAATTGTGCAATGAACTCGAGATGACGGGCTTCCGGAGGGGACTGCTTGACAGTAGAGGCTGTGACGGCATGAGTGATAGGCTGGTGGTCTGTTATTATATGAAATTCTCGACCTTCAATGAAATAGCGGAAGTGTTTAACGGCTAGGTAAATGGCGAGCAATTTTCTTCCAAAAGCGCTGTAACGTATCTCGGGAGGTTGAAGCTTCTTAGAAAAGAACGCCAAGGGCCGCCATTCACCGTCAAGAAACTGTTGTAGGACAGCACCAACCGCATAATCGGAAGCGTCGGTATGGATTTGGGTAGGAGCAGAAGTAGAAGGAAAGACGAGAATAACGGAAGAAGCCAGGGCTTCCTTGAAGGAGGTGAAGGCGTGGCGGGCCTCGTCGGCCCAGTCAACATTGACAGAGGCCGAAGAACCTTTGCGAACAGGCTTAAGAAGAGCGTTAAGAGATCGAAGTATTTCTGCTGCCGATGGGATGAATCTGTGGTAAAAATTTATCATCCCGAGAAAACGATGGAGTTGACGCTGTTTAGTAGTAAAGGGGAAAGAACGGATGGCAGAAACACTTTCTTCGAGGGGGCGGACGCCCTTGGAAGAGATGGTGTGTCCAAGAAAGGTTAAAGAGGAGACACCAAACACACATTTCAACGTATTGACACGTATGCCATATTCCACTAACCTTGAGAACACTTGGCAAAGATGAGAAAAATGCTCTTCAGGGGAGAAGCTAGCGATGAGGTCATCGATGTATGCGAAAACAAAAGGCAATCCTCGGAGGATGGAATCTGTAAAACGTTGGAAAGATTGCGCTGCGTTCCGAAGGCCGAAAAGATTAAGTAAAAATTCCAAAAGACCGAATGGAGTTATAACAGCAGTTTTATGAACGTCAGCAGGATGGACGGATATTTGATAAAAGGCTTTCACAAGGCCGATTTTGCTGAAGATGTTACATCCAGAAAGGTTGGCAGTGAAGTCCTGTATGTGTGGGACAGGATACCTATCTGGACGAGTGATAGCGTTAAGGCATCTATAGTATCCGGTAGGACGGTAGTTACCGTTGGGTTTGAGTACAAGGTGAAGAGGGGAGGCGTAGTCGGACTTGGAAAGGCGAAGATACCTTGCTGGAGCAGGGTATTAAATTCCTGCTTAGCAGCTTGCAGTTTATCAGGAGTAAGACAACGTGCGTGAGAGAAAGGTCTCCCATTCGTCTCTATTTGATGAACAACGTTATGTTTAACCTCCGAGAAGGTCGAAATTGAAGAAACAAGATCGAGTAAGTCAGAAGACAGAAGAGATTCGTAAGTGTTGTTATCTGAATTAAGGTGGATACCGTAATAGAAGATGCTGCACGAATGCAAGTGGAGGAGAACTGGGTCTTGTAATCGATTTAGCGGTTGTGATGTAAGTCAACAAGGATATTGAAGTGTGAAAGAAAGTCGGCACCAATGATAGGGAGGGTAACATCAGCAATAACCAAGTTCCACAGAAAGTCACGACGAAAAGGGAGGGTGAGGTGAAGTTGTTTAGTACCAAAAGTATGTATAATGGAACATTAGCGGCCTGTAATGAATCTAGAGGCACGGTTCTTCTGCAAGAAAGAACGGGGCAAAACGGAGAAGGACGATCCTATATCATTAAGATAGGAAAAAAACAGTAGAAGGGTCGTAGACACAGAGGAGGTTGGACGTGGGTTTGACGACATCTTGCTGCTATAAGATGTGGCAGCTGAATTTAAATCGTATGCGCATGGTTTAATATAATTGCGAGTCTGGTCACCCCATCGCTGGTGATTGAAACATACACCCTGTTGATTGTGCGTAGGTGCAGAAGATGTTTGAGAAGAAGGTGTTTGGTGCGGTTGGAGATGCGGGTGGGCTGCAGAAGATTGACGGTGAGGTGTAGGTGACCGACGGAAGGAACGACGATGCTGAGGAGAAGAACGAGGATAATGAGAGTATGAAGGAGAAGAAGGTGGAGGATAGTGAGAGTAAGAGGGAGGGGAAGGTGGAGGATAGGATTGAAAGTAAGTAGGACGAGCCTCAAACGCGCGGAGTCTGTTGGCTAGATCATAAATAGTATATTCAAAAGTTTGAATACCAGCTTCGAGTAAGGCGGTGTGAGCAGTTGGAGGTTGGATTGCATTTGTACAACCTTGTTCCTGCGGAATAGCAGGTAGCTGCGACCCTTGACCTAGCGGCAAGGTGGAAGCAAACGAGGCAGAAGACGTAATGTTCTGAGGCGTGAGAGGCTTTGCCTTAACAATGCGATCCGCATAAGCTGCCAACCAGTGGAGGGAACTGTTTGGATCAACCGGAGCTAATTGAAATTGCAACTCTGCGGGAAGTTTCTGAAGAAAGAGCTGTCTTACGATGTTAATGCATGCCCCTACTGGCGAACCTTCAAGGAGCCCCAACATATCGGAGAGCAAGGCGGAAGACAGACGATCTCCCAGCCTTTCGTTCTGTAACAATCGTTTAACTTTGTCCGAATCGGACAAGCCCAACCTGTTCAAGAGTTCGTTCTTCAACTCCGTGTAAGGTTGCTTTCTTGAGTGGAGTCTGGACAAGATGTCACGGAGGCGCTGGAGGACTTTCGTAGTCATTATATTCAAAAGCGCGCGGAAGCGCTCACCTTCAGTTGTTGCTTCCAACTGTAGTTCCAACAAAACGAACGTAAGGTTTAAATCGTCGTTGATGAATTTGCCAAAATACTGAAAAGCTTTTTGAGGATCCGGAGCAGGAGCCGGAGCTGGAGCCGGAATCGTATTTACATTGACATTACATTTTGCAGTTGACATATTGGCACCAGGTGGGGACATAATATTAAAATGAGTAAAAGAAAAAAATACTATAAGAAAGAACAATCCAGAAATCGCTGTGGGCAAAAATGTTATCAAAATAGTTATGGAGCTATGTAAAATATACGATTAAAAAAAAATAAATTAAAGGATACCTTAAAATTACAAAATATTGAATCAAAAAACCAGCACACACAATATATAACAATGTAAACGAGGAGGAGGAAACGCCTCCTAATTTTGCCGCTTTTGCGGGCAGACCCTTAATAAATAATTAAAATAATAATAATAATACTTAATAAATAATTAAAATAATAATAATAATAATAATAATAATAATAATAATAATAATAATAATAATAATAATAATAATAATAATAATAATAATAATAATAATAATAATAATAATAATAATAATAATAATAATAATAATAATAAAAATTAATATTGATAATAATAATAATATTAAAAATCATATGATGGCTGATAGGCAAAATAAAAATATAAGAAATAATATATATAAATATATAAAAATAATCCGCTTCTAGGGAGAGGTGTCCTGAAGGTCTGGAGCTGAACAAGGACGTCTGTGGGATCCTCTTGAAAGCTGGAGGAATAAGAACATCTGGAGAAGCGTCAGAAGGTAATAATATACTTCGAGCGTAGAGGGTCACCAAAAATATGTGGTGCTTTGCCAGAATACAGGACGTCGTCAAGGACCACACTTTAAGAGAGGTCGTGTTAGCGTTGTTGAATGATAAATAAAACACAGCGATGAAGCAGACAATCACAATGTAATCATCAAACCTAAGTTTAAAAATACAATATTATATAATTAAAAAAATGTAAAAATAACAATAATAGTAATAATAAAATAACAATAATAGTAGCTGTAATTAAATTTCAATAACCTATAATAAATAAAAATTTTGGCATAGATTCCCCTTTAAAAATAGTTTTCTATGATCGGAAATAAATTTGAAATGAGATACTATTATATTTTGACACTAAAAATAAAATTAAATAAAATAGAAATAAAAAAAATTGATTTTACACTTCAAACACTATATTAATTTTTGCATTGTAATAATTAAAAAAAAAAGAACGAGAAAAATATTACCTGACTCCCTAGACTCTAAACCCAGGGTTGGTGATTTTTTTGATTTTTTAGAAAAAAATCAATTTTTGACAGGTGTTGGGGCATGATTTTTGAAAGCGTTTCACGATAACAGAAAACGGTTGTCATTCCAATTGAGGCTGAACGTGAAGGCACCG
>JABUQX010139410.1:15000-18223 GCA_015478945.1 Trachelipus rathkii | reverse complement strand
CGTATTGCTTCGTTCAGTTATCGGTTGGGTGTTTAACCGTTTTCGCGTTTATCGTTGAAATACTCGCGTTTTCGTGCGCCGCTTCATTTACGTATTTATTTTATTATTTTTATTATTTATATATATATATATATATATATATATATATATATATATATATATATATATATATATATATATATATATATATATATATATATATATATATATATATATATATATATATATATATATATATATATATATATATATATATATATGGTGTTTACATATTGATCAGTAGCTAGCATGGGGGCGAAGGAGGTAGTTGATAAACATTACTTCAACCTGAGGGAGCCAAATAGTTTTGGGGGTTTCACTAGATTCGCATTAAGATATCCTGATGTTGAGAAAAAAGAGCTAAAAAAATATCTAGAGGGGGAAGAGGCATTTACTCTACATAAGCCTGTAAGAAAAAAATTTCCTACCCGGAAAACCATAGCCTCCCAGGTCGATAGTGTGTGGCAATTAGATTTAACTGAGATGATTAAATATAGTTCTTATAATAACGGATTTCAATACATACTTTTTACTATTGACGTATACTCTAGATACCTATGGTTGAAACCCTTAAAAGATAAAAGCTACAGTAGCCAGTGCTGTACTTGAAATTATAAAGGACGAACGGAGAACACCTAAATCATTTTGGACAGATTCAGGAATGGAGTTCAAGGGCCGAGAGTTTCAGGAGATGCTCTGGGAGTATGGTATAAGCTATTACAATACATTTTCCGTAAACAAAGCTGCCATAGTTGAAAGAGTACAGCGTACTATTAAAGAGCGCATGCATAGGTATTTTACTAAGATGAACACTTTTAAATATATTGATATACTGGATGACCTGGCTTATTCCTATAACAGGTCTTACCATAGAACTATAAAGTCAACTCCTTTAGAAATGTCAAAAACGAGAGGTTATACATCGTATAGGGGTGAAAAAGAAAACAAAATAAAAGATAATTCAGGAATAAAGGTAAACGATTATGTAAGAGTATCTCGAACAGCAGAAAGATTCAGAAAGGGTTATGAAGCCGGATGGACTACGGAAGTTTTTAAAGTTCACAATATCCGACCACTAAGCCGTGACAGTTTAAAGCTATATTATCTGGAGGATTTAGATGGTGAAAAAATAAAAGGAGGGTTCTATAAACAGGAAATACAAAAAGTAAGGTTCAATCCTGTAACTCACGAATATAAAATTGAAAAAATATTTTAGGTACAAAAGGTAAAGGAAAAAATAAACAGGTACTGGTGAAATGGAGGGGGTATCCTGCTAAGTTTAATACTTATATAAAAGCAAGTGAAGTTAAGAATCATTAAGCAGTTGATATTATAATCATGGAGAGGTTAGATCACTTTTATTTAACTCTACCATCTTCAGCATCCATGGATTTACATCCTGATAATAATCTCGCTGATTTCACAACTGAACTAGTTAACCATGTTTACCTTGAACGACCGGAGTATGAAGTGGGATTATGTGAAATGATATTAAATACGGACATAGAAAATTTACCACCGGATCTATTCTGGATGACAGTGTACAGAAGTGTAGAATGTGTTGAAACTATATTACAAGTGGACGGTACACGTTTTCTGAAAAGGACTACAATTGCCAAAAAGTTGAATACGGCTACATTTGCTACAAAAGAATACTTCATTGAAGAATTTGCTCTGCGACGGTCTTATTTTAAATCAGTACCTGCTATTTTCAGTCATTTAAACGATCTCTTTGATATGAGTATTATGTGTAAGGATTTGATATACAAAACTGATATGCGAACCAATGAAGATAAAGTAATAATATCTTTAAGATCAAAAGCAAGTGTAAACCTGCGAGACCGTGATACGTTTTTTCTCGAGCGATCACAATGGCAAAGAAAACATATTCGTAAAAGGTTTGGTGAGTTGGATATACTTCACGATATCCCTACTATGCTGAAGAGGGTTATACTTTCTGTGGAGAATAAACCCTTAACTTGGCATGAGCAAAAAGATGACGCAGACCGCGTACTGCATTATACATGTACCCCCTCCGATATGCTTAGCCGCCCTGGCCTAGCGTACGTTTATACAGATGTTGTTTCCCATCAGTATGTAGGTAACGTTACAGCGCCTCTGTTACGTGTGGTGCACCTTACTGATAAGGTGATCACCTTTCCGAATGTTCATTACCTTCCTCTAAGTAAATCCGAAATTTGCTCTATAAGGGTATACATTAAAGACGTAGAGGGGAATGCATACCGCTTTACACCGGGCAGTTTAATATGTAAAATGCACGTACGGCGGAAAAGGTATTACTAGACTTTATACGTGAAGACACTATATCGAACTTGTGAGGTACGGTTGCACCTATTTAAATCAATGCATAGTTGGTTTCCGCTCATTCAATAACTATCTCTTATACTGCAAAGTTTAGTTAAAAGAAATCCTCTAGTTGTTGAACATGAGGGTTGAGAGGTACTTTGCTGGCTCTAGAATCCAACGAGGTCATGGCGTATCTGGATTTTTTGCCCGGCTCTTGAGAGGTGCAATGCCTCTTTTGAAACGCAGCGGGACCTATATAGGTAAAAAAGCTGTAAAGGCTGGTATAGAAACTTTGCACGATATCGCCAGCGGGGAGGATGCAAAGTTATCTTTGAAACGTAGACTAGCAGACGCTTCCGACGTTATGTTAAATGACATTAAACGCAAAATCAGGAAAAAAATGACAGGTCAGGGCTTGAAGAGAAGAAAAAGGTCAAGGTCAGTCAAGGTCAAGACCAAAAAAGTTAAAAAACATTCACGACCAATAACAAAGAAAACGAAGAAGCGGAAACGGAAGAACGCTTCGGGTTATGACACGAAAAGCATGACGAATAAGAAGCGTAAGATACGTAAAAAACGCAAAAGAAAAACACAGAAACGTAAAAATCAAAGGGATATTTTTTCATTGTAAATAATAAAAATTAAATAAAATAAAATAATTCAAGCTACATGGAAACCTTATCGTTTCCGATACAATCATACTCGTCACAGCTATGTGGACTCTACGCCGTTTACTTTTTACAATGCTTACTTAAAAATCGCACTCTTGAAGATCTCGTTAATGTATTCTCAGCTAAAAACCCAATACTCAACGATTTTATTATTGTTCAGGAAATTCTAAAAATGATGTAATTTTACTCAATAAAAGAATATTTTT
>JABUQX010139410.1:5000-7500 GCA_015478945.1 Trachelipus rathkii | reverse complement strand
TTCAATAATATAATATAAAAATATAAAAATATAATAATAAATATATATATATAATATATTATAAAAAAAAAATATATATATTATAGATATATAATATTATAATATTAAATATATATAAATAATATATATAATATAATAATAACATAAAATATAATAATATATATAATATATAAATAAAATAAATACATAGATATAAATTATAAATAATTTAATTAAGCAAACAAATAAATAAAATGATAAATATGTAAATAAAATTATATAAATATATAATATATATAATATAATATATTAATATATAATATATAATAATATACATATATAAATATATATATTAATATTATAATTAATATAAATATATATATAATATATATAATATATATATATATTAATATATATATATATATATATATATAATAATATATATATATATATATATATAATTTACCAACTTACAACTGCTCCCTGGAAAGGTCAAGACCCTGTCAAGAGGGACCAGAACTCTTCTCCATCCTTCCTCTATCCTCGAAGTTTCCCTTTCTCTTCTCCAGCATTCCCACTGTCTTCTCAATAGTCCTCACCTACGTCTCCACTTCCATTCTCTTCTGGCAACTCTTCTCCTCCTGCATTCCTCTCCAGGTGTCCCCACCATCTCAATCTGGCTGCATCCATCTTATTTAATATAGCCTTCACTCCAACCTCCTCCTTTATTTTTAAGTTTCTTTGTCTGTCTCTTCTAGTCTTTCCCACTATCACTCTTAAAAACTACATCTCTGCCGACTGTATTCTACTATCCTCTTTTGTGGTCATACTCCATGTCTCTGCCCCATATAATAGAATCGGTGTTAACATCTAGTCGAATATCACCCTTTTCACCTCCATACTCATTTGTCTATCTTTCAGTATGGGGTACCCTGCTCTTACAGCTTCCCCATACTGAGCTATTCTACTTACTGTACATTTCCTCTTCTCCATCTCCTCTTCCAAATACTCCACTCAAGTATTTGTATTTCTCCACCATCTATATCTCAGTCACTTCCACATCTCTCAGCTCTCCTCTTCCTTCTCCCCTACTAACCACAATGATCTCAGTCTTTTATGGGTTCATAGTCAGACCGGCCTCTCTAATTGCCTATCTGGCAAACATTGTTATCACCTTCGTTTTCAGCCTATCTTCCTCTTCGCCTCCAGCATGCCAAGTCATCTGCTCATGCCAGAATATCAGTCCTAATCTCTTATATCCTCTCTCACCTTCTTTATTACTACATCCAGATATGCTACAAACAAAATTGGTGACAATACGCTTCCCTGTTTGACTCCAGTTCTCACCTAAACCATTCCTTATTCTCATATCTATTCTTACATTACTTATTATTCTTATACAAACTTTCCAGGGCTCCTCTCAACTTTTTATCCACTGCATATTCTCTCTCTACATCTCCATGAGTCCCTCTTAGGCACTGAATTCAAAAAGATTTCCTGAGAACTATGAAAGCAACCACTCCTCTCTCTCTCTCCCATACACCTTTTCTAACATATAATTCTCAAAGGCGAACAAGAGATCCGTCGTGCTTCTGTTCTTCTATATCCGTGCTGCCTCTCCCCAGGTCTGGTTTTACTATTCATTCTCAGCGTTTCTCTTAGTATCTCTTTATGTCAAAGTTTCCAACAGAAGTGTTTACCCTGTAGTTGTTACACTCCTGTATCTTTTTTTCCCTTATATATTGAAACTATGAATTGACTTTCCCTCCCTCTGGTAATTCGCTCTGCGTTCCAACACCTATAGAACAATTTCAGAAACTCTTTCATTTTCTCTCATAACCTCATTTTGTTAGTTTCTATATATATATCCCAGTGTCTTTCGAATCTTCATTGTTCTCAGAGTCTCCTCCCCCTCTTCATCCTCCCCTCCTTCAACTATCTCTTCTCCTCCCATACCCCACCTGCTCATTCACATTTAACAATTCTCTGAAGTATTCCGTTTATTTCCTGTTTGTCTGTTGATCTCACCAAAACTTCACCTTGCTTATCCTTGATATTGCACACTTTTCTCTTTGATCCTCTAAACGTTTTTGTCAGTCTAAAAATCCTCTTCATTTTGCCCTCACATATTCCATAATTTCTTCCCCCTCTCTCTTTGCTGCCTTTTTTTTACTCTTCTTTTCCATCTCTTGTTTCCATTTCTTACCTCCCATATACTGAGCCCTTGTCTGTGCAGTTCTATTTTCAACCACCTTCTCATCAATACTTGCTTTCTTCTTATTCCTCTTTCACTCTTCAGTTCCACCTCCTCTTGATGTCTTTCCTTCGTTAAACCTTACCCATCTTAGCCAGTGTTCTTCTCTGTGCTGCCTTTTATTTTTTTTTGATCTCCCCCTATCTCTCGACTCCTTCTAATTGTTCTAGTTCTGACTTATTATTTCAATATATTTCCCTTTTCTTGTCACACTCCTTCAGTGTGACTTCACTTTAATCACATTTCTCTTTTCTTTAGTTCTGCAAA
>JABUQX010139409.1:15000-20789 GCA_015478945.1 Trachelipus rathkii | reverse complement strand
ACTTTTTTTGCCTAACTTAACTTAACTAATTTCTCTTAAGAATATTGATTGTGATTTGTGAAAAGTGATTTTACTTAACTTAACCGAGTCTTTATAAACATTGCTTGGCGTAGCCAGTATTAAAGTACTTGCATTATAATTCAAATGGTTAAATCCGTGCCTGCATTTGGATAAATGTTTGTTATTAATATATTCTTTCGTCTCTTTTTTTTGATATTGTGAATGATGACACCTGATGTTTGCTGTAAGCTGATGCATAGCCGCTCCTAGAATTTAAGTGATCAAGTGACTTTTTTTTCGTAAGTCTGGTTGTTGGTAACAAGGAACTTACTACAGTGATCCCGTGGAATGTTGCAGTGAATTTTACTGTGCTTCAACGTAACCATTAAATTAACCTACTGGATTTGTCGAAAATTATCATCTATGACTTGAATTAATATGAATAATGTATATAGTTGTATTTCGTTTGATCGCACCATTGATATTTTAGCTAGGAAGGCTGGTAAAGATATTTTAGATAGTGGTTAACATTACTTAATTACACTATATATTTATTTGAAATTACGCCGTGTTTCTTCTCTCTTTTATTGCATATATTGTAACAGCATAAAAGGTCGGATCTTTTCAACATTTTCAAATTAAATATACAGGTCAAGAGTCGGAACACCATTACAATATATACTATATATATATCCGCTATATATATATATATATGATATTATATATATATAATAATATATTAATCTATATATATATATTAATATACTATGTCACAGCATATATATATTACTATATATAATATATATATATTATATAATATAATATATATTATGCGTCAGCTCATAGTAAGAGCCAGCAACCATATCTCAAACTCAAAGCTACACGTTGGAAAGCGAATATCATTGCTGGAATGTGTCCAATTTTAGCATGCGAAATGATAAAAAAAAAAATTATATCTCAAAAACGTTACAATAGCTACAGCGAAAGGAATACATTTTTGGAACCTCGTAAAATCTTGGATAGGAAAATGTAAAAAAATTTAAAAAATTATTGTTATAATATGCTCAGTATATGATTAGAAAGACTATTTAGAGACCTTTTATTGGTTACACTCGTTAAAATAAATAGACTTTCTATAAATTTTCGTTTTTTTTTAAACTAAAAGCAATAGCCCCAGGGTCATACCGCCACCGATCGGCACAGTCGGCGTCTGCTCGGGCTCCGGACCTAGATAGCTAATATACCCCCCCTCAGGGAGGGTCTCCGGAACACCCGCTCTTTTGGTATTGGGGTCGCGGGGGTTCCTCCGCCTCCCCTACGGGGTATGGAAAGACGTCCCCCCTGTGTTCCCCACGTCGGCCTACGAGCCCCTACATTGCGTGTAACATAATTACAAATATAACTATATTATATATATAAAAAAATATAAATACACTCTAATTACAGTGAATATATATATATATAATTATATATTATATATATAAAATGTATTATATATAGTTCTTATATATATATTTTTATATTATACTATAATCATAACGTCCCCTGTCCTAAAAAATATCAATATTATTTTATTTATCTTTTTTTTTTTTTTTACATTTTGACATTTCATTTTTTTACCAGGATTCCAACAAATGTATTCCTTTTCCTGTAGCTATTTTAGTTTTTAAATGTGCATTATTTTTTTTAATTTTTTTTTTTTTTCATTTTCGCACTAAATGTTACCAGGATCCAACAATGTATCCCTATTCCTGTTATATTGGTAAAGTTTTTCGAGATGAGTTTGTAGTTTTTAAAACAAAGATGTAGTTTAAACATTTAACATATATATATAATATATGTTGTATTACTACTACATTATATATATATACTTATATTAATATATATATAATATATATTATATTATAATATTATATAAGTCATTATATATATATTATTATAATATTATATTATATATATATATATATATTAAATATATGGCGCCGTTATGGGGCAGGTGGGTCGATGGCCCCCCCTAGGTTTTTGAATCTCATGAGAAATTTCCACAATTAATTTTTTTAACGGATCACATGCGACCTAAACGAGTATATAGAATATATAATATATCATATATACATTATAAACCTATATATTATATATTATATATATATAATTATATATATATTATAACTATATATAATATATATATATCATATATATATCTATATATATATATATTTATATATATATATATTATAATATATAATATATTATATATGATATATTATAGTCTAGTCTATATAGATCATAGTGTAATATTATATATATATAATATATAATATATATATATATTATATATATATTTATATAATTATATATTATATATATATAAATTATATATATAATATACAAAAAATCTTTCTTTTTTTTTATCTTTAGATCACTTTGTGCTGGAAAATGTAGGGAAGGGCCATGCCTACCCTGGCCAGACTTGTTAAGGCCCTACATGTATACCTCCATCATGCCATTCGTTGTTGCGACAACCATTCAATGCAATTTGTTTGAAAATAATTCTGATATGAAACTTAGTTTGCATATTAAATGAGCTCTTTCTGTGGTATTTAGCCTTTTTTGTATTATTTTGAAGTACAGAATTATATCGATGAGGATATTGAGGACTGTTAATGGGAAAAACAATTGCACAAATTAGTCTGGAAGAGAGCGGTAACTGCATTGTGTGCTTGAGAGCGAAGACAGTGTGGAAAGTGTTAACAATATTATCTATTATTATTGACAAAGTATACTGAAAAATTGAGATAGCTTATATTAAAAAAGGGCCTTAGGAGTGATAGCTATTCATAGTGATATTAGAACCAACTATGAACCCATTTAGTGATGGTTCTAGTAAGATTGCTGATAATGAAAGGGTATATGATGCAAACTTATTGCATTAACATGAAATTGTGTTAGTAATTTTGCTACTTATATAAGACTGCTACCAAGAGGAAAATGTCTTGGATATTGAAATTACATAATGGAATCATTAATGGATAAAGTTTAAATATATGATGCGAAAGAACTTGCAACACCTTATTACAAATTTTAAACGATGCTAAAAGAAAAAACGCTTTCCTTATTGATAAGCAGATCGACCAATTCTTGGCTTGGTATTCCTAAAATTTTGAAGCAGTGGTTTGTGAATTGAGTGGCTTATATTGACTTCTATCAAAAGAGAAGTATTGGACTCTGTTATTGTAAAACCATTTAGCAAAAATATAAAAGACATGCATATGTGCTAAAGCCATGCAAATTCAAAATGGCATAGATGCCTCAGTAGCAGCACAATCTAATCTTATTAGATTGTAGTAGCAGCAAGGATTTTGAAAAAGCGATAATAATAATAACATGTAGTGTAAATGAGATATTTCATCTTTCCAAGCGTTTATTTGTTAATAATTTGAACTCCAAAAAATTGGTCACCTTAATTTTGTAATTCATTTTTTGTTATAATGTACTTTTTCTATGAATTTACATAAGTACTAAACCCCACTTCCACATTCAGAAGTAAAAGGCTGAGATGATTGGTGACACGGAGCAATTTTGAAATCAAGCGGAGTAATAGCTAAATACACATCACATATGACTCAGAATGAACTTATATTTATTGTGGAAAATTGATATGTAATCCAAAATTTGAATGAAGTAACAATTGTAAATATTTCTCTTTAGCAGACGAGCAGCAGACATACTCCGGAACCAGAGCACGCTTCGATTGAGGTGTCGCTTCGTTGAAGGATCTCAATGAAAATTGTCTAGCTTTTACTCCTCTTAAAAACAACTTAAAGCTGAAGATATAACCAGAGCTATATTGTCTACTACACACGCAGATACTTTACAATTTCAAATCATGAGTAAGCTTGTTTGACTTGGTTTGTATGGGTGCTGCACCAAATGATGGCAATTGTAAAGGAGGTTCAGAAGGTTAATAGAGATCAGCCCCTAAGGAAATCGTTTCATGTGTAGACGGGCTTTAATATTGACAAATAAACTAAATATCTGTTACAGAATTTTCCGACGCTATAGTAAATATTTATAAATTTTTCAGTGAAAAAATGTCTCGCAGAATTTGGTGGCTAAGTATACTATTGTTATTGCCGAAACACATGGTCTTGCCAAGTACAAATCACTAGGACTATTCATTAAGAAACATTTTAGCCAATTAAATTCTATCATAAAAATCTCTATCTGATCAGATGTAACCGCAGCACACGAACTGCAGGATGTCAGCTTTTCTCGCAGACAGGAAGGTCACTGATTTCTCATCTGTTTAATAGATCATGACGAAAATAATAGTTCATATTTGGCCTATAGGAAAGTTCATCAAACTAAGTAAAATTGATGAGTTCGTTGTCACATAGAAAAACTTTAATAATTTTTAACACACACTGATGAAATCGACCCACAACTCAATGCAGTCTCTCTCTTTACAACGGAATTTTTTTAAGCAATCTAAGATTTTGCCAGATTTTTTCATTTCCAAGGTGCAGTTCAAAGCATTCCAGCCTCAGGACATCCAAAAGTTCTGCTAGGATTGCTTCAGAGTTGCCCATTACTCACTTTTTCTTGATTCCTGCATTTATCGCTGAGTTTCAAATTCTTTCGGAACCACAACGATATAACATCACCTTCTTGCGATATTTGCACCCAGTTATGAATTAGAAAATAACCAATCCGAACTAGATTTTAAACAAAATTGAATCATTATAACTGAATATAATATGGACAACCTAACATTGGTGAAGCAGAATCTTTTTTAATTTCTGGAAGATTCAGAAGGGAACAAATATCATGAGCAAGAAGTAATACAGGCACATTACTACCAAAAAATCATTGTACATTATTTCCAACAGTTCCACAAGCTATCCAAAAACTTTCCACACTTCCATCAACACTTGTGCAAGTTGTAAGAGGTCGTTTATTACCTTACGACAGCTGTCTTTAAAACGTGTGTAAGCCGTCAACTTTTCCACGAAACGATTAAAATTGGGCTATGTTAACTAGGCATTCGCGGGGGACGTATTCACCCCACACTCCAGGGCTGTGTAACCGTCAAAAACATCTCCTTATAGAAGTATTATTAATGATTCTAAACAGAAAAAAACGAATATTAAATTCTTAGTTTATGCTAAAGGAACACTTTTAGATAATATAAGATTGCTTATAGTTTACTTCATTTTTGAAATAAAACTTTTCTAGATTATGAAAATATTTATAGAATATGGGCTGTTCAGTGAATTATTCATTTTTTATTATTCAAACCTTTGAAACACTGTAATATAAGAAATATATATAATATATGATATAATTATATATATATATAGTAATATATAATAATACTAATATTATCCTATATATTATAAAATTGTGGCCCCCCTAAATTTCTTGCTGCTTTGGGCTCAAAAAGTGACAATACAGATTATCCTATTTATACTATATTATATATTTTATATATATAGTATATTCATATTTATATTATATATATATATATATATTAATATTATATAGAAATATAATATATCATATATAAATATTAATAATATATACTAAATATATTTATATATATATATATATATATATATATTACTAGTATAATGTATATACTTACTATATATATATACTATATATCGATAGTATATATATATACTATGTATATATGTATACTTATATATATATATACTAATCATATATTAGTACTATATATCAAATATATAAAACTAAGTCTATAGTAGTTATATAAGCTCATTCTTTTC
>JABUQX010139409.1:0-10000 GCA_015478945.1 Trachelipus rathkii | reverse complement strand
ATATATATATATATATATATATATATACAGTATATATATATTTTAATTTTTAATTCAAACTTCAAAGAGTAAACATCCGCATTCGCATCCTCATCTACTTTAAGATCCGCATCCGCATCCTCATCCTCTTTAAGATCCGCATCCGCATCCGCAAACAGTCAAATTTTGACATCCGGTCCATCACTAATATATATATATATATATATATAGACACATAAAGATCATATATAAATATATATATATATATATATATATATATATATATATATATATATATATATATATATATATAGATATATATATATATATATATATATATATATATATATATATATATATATATATATATATATATATATATATATATATATATATATATATATATATATATATTCTTTAAGTTTAAAATATTTTTATTAATTTTTTCGTACATTTAATTAAAAACCATAGAATTGGCTGATTGATAAGGATAAAATTGTGGAAACTCCACCATAGGTTGGATTGAGTATCATAAATCTTGCCTTATATTAATTAATATTAAGCATTATATATAGTATATATATATATATATATAGCAGAAATATATATATATATATATATAGATATAGATACATAGAGATAGATAGAAAGAGTTTTATAGGTATATATATATATATATATATAAATATAATTATATTTGTTTAAAGTGATAAAAAACATATAAATAAAAAAATATGTTTATATTGTTTTATTTATATTAATCAATATATATATATATATATATATATATATATATATATATATATATATAATGAACAGAGGCAGGGCTGCAGAGCCGCAGGGTTTTGGGTCGAACCAGAACAGATTTTTTTTTTTTGTGTAGCCAGAGCCTGAGTAAATTTTTTTTTTTTTACTGTAAAATCTTTTTTGACCAGAGCACGAAAATTTTAAAATTATGAAAACAGTCATAGATAGGTATTTTAAAATGGAGGGTGAGCTGGTAAAATTTTTTTTAAACAGCTCTGCAACAATATATATATATATATATATATATATATATATATATATATATATATATATATATATATATATATATATATATATATATATATATATATATATATATATATATATATATATATATATATATATATATATTTATATATATATTATTGTTTTATTTTCTATATCTGAAGCAGTGATAATAAGCAGGGGGTTTAATTCAAATTGAAAATTCAAAATTTTTACTCAAGAGAGAGAAATCACAATGTATTCATCATTTAATAACAAAGATCACATACAGTTTTAAATTATATAGTCCAATACTTTACAATTTCAATATGCCAATAAATTATAAAAACAAAGCAATTTCCCTAGTATCTGAAATGGGGCTACTAATTGCAACACTGTTGTGTCCTTTGAGATCCAAAAAAACTAAAAATAATAACAATACTAATAATAACAATAATAATAATAATAATAATAATAATAATAATAATAATAATAATAATAATAATAATAATAATAATAATAATAATAATAATAATAATAATAACAAAAATAATATTAACTAATAAAATATCAATAATAGAAATAAAAATAATAATAATAATAAACTTAGTTGTAATACTAGTAAGAGTATCAAGACAAACATTACAAACAGTAATCCAAATCATAATAATATTTTAAACCCTAATAATAATTAGATAATAACGATGGTAATAATAATAATAATAATAATAATAATAATAATAATAATAATAATAATAATAATAATAATAATAATAATAATAATAATAATAATAATAACGATGGTAATAATAATAATAATAATAATAATAATAATAATAATAATAATAATAATAAAATAATAATAATAATAATAATGGCAGAGTTTACACACACAAAATGATAATAATAATATTAATAATAATAATAATAATATTATTATAAAATAACAATAATAATAATAATAATAATAATAATAATAATAATAATAATAATAATAATAATAATAATAATAATAATAATAATAATAATAATAATAATAATAATAATAATATAATAATAATAATAATAATAATAATAATAATAATAATAATAATAATAATAATAATAATAATAATAATAATAATAATAATAATAATAATAATAATAATAATAATAATAATAATAATAATAATAATAATAATAATAATAATAATAATAATAATAATAATAATAATAATAATAATAATAATAATAATAATAATAATAATAATGATGATGATGATGATGATGATGATGATAATAACAATAATAATAATAATAATAATAATATTAATAATAATAATACACATAATAATATTAATATTGATTAATAATAATAACAATTCATAATAAGAATAATAATAATAATAAAATAATAATAATAATATTAAAGTTTACGATGGTTACAACCATAATAATAATAATAATAATAATATTAATAATAATAATAATAATAATAATAATAATAATAATAATAATAATAATAATAATAATAATAATAATAATAATAATAATAATCATAATCATAATGGTAATCATAATTATAATAATAATGATAATAAAAATAGTAATAGTATTAGTACTTATTAATATAGATTTTTTTTTAATTCTTGTGGTAAATCGTTGAAGGGTTTAGTACATTTATAACTAACTGCTTGTCTAGCTTTTTCTAATCGATATAAAGGAGGATTTATATTCGCGCTATTTCTTAGATTTATACCTCTTCGAATCTGATTATTACGAAAGTTAGATATTAGGAAGTTACATGCTTTATTTTGTAGTATCTTGTGCTGTTCCTTTAATAGAGATAGCTTCAATAGGTCTTCAAATTGTAATATTTTAAGTTTTTTTTAAATAAAGGTGCTGTATGCTCATAGAAGTTTTTAGTGGCACTTAGCAGACGGATGAATCGTTTTTGCATCAAAATAACTGAATTTATAGCTGATTTGCTAGCTATACCGCAAAGTAGAAGACAATATAATAGATGTGGGTGTATACGTGCATAATATATCTTCTTCAGTATATGTAAAGGAATGTATTTTTTAATTTGACCAGTATACACATGTTTTGGTTAGTTTTCTCACCAGATGTTTAATATGTTCCTTAAATGTTAGTTTTTCATCTATTGTTATTCCAAGTATTTAAGCATTTGTGACTCTGTGCAGGTCAACTAGTGTACTAGTTGGGAGGACTGTGTCCAAGATACAGAATTTAGGTAGTGAATAATATCATGTATTGAAAATTTCTTCTTATATATACTACCAAAGAACTAAATTACTTCCCAATACCCACGTCAATGATTAGCACGGTAAATGAAAGAGGTATGAAGTAGTGTTGGCCGAGCACCGGATTTTTGCACACCGCACCGCTCCGTACCGGGAGGTCGTGCACCAGCATCGCACCACCCGTCATCTTACCGAACCGCATCGCACCGTCTCTTTTGCAATGCGCACCGCATCACACCGCACACCACACCAAAATTTGCGCACCACGCACCGCACCGCACCGACTTTATATATATATATATATATATATATATATATATATATATATATATATATATATATATATATATATATATATATATATATATATATATATATATATATATATATATATATATATATATATATATATATATATATATATATATATATAAGAGGGACGTAGCGCTCCTGAAGCGATGAGATTACCCACCATTGGGCATATATGGAGTCTTAGAGTACATCCCATGGCACTCCAGTGCCCAATGTTTCTTCCCTTTTGTGCTCATATCCATATTCTTCTTACGATGGAGTAAGCTCTCCCTTATCACACACCATAAAATACAATTACAGACAACACTTATCTCTTAAAAAGAAAAAAAGGTATAAAATAGCATTCACGCGATTAGTCGGAGAAGCCTATAGGGGTGGCTCCTCATCACCATTAAAGGCCATTGACGGCCTCCGGTGATTTAGTTCACCCCGCCATTGGGTTTCCGGCCAAATTCGTCAAGATACAGTTTGTGAAGTTACTACCAATCTTCTATACAGAATGACCTCGAGCAGTTAGTGAAGCTCCCTACTCGTGTCTCTGATCGTCTGTAAGATGAAACCAACATTCTAGACCTTTTCATAATCTCAATTTTTTCCTTCTCTGGGTTCCTCCGACCCTTCTCTTTTCACTGTTTTCTGTTCTAACTCTTCAAGTCTTCCGCAGGAAAGACCCACGTCTACGGCAAGAAAACGTTTTTGGCACTTTGGTGCTGCAAACAGATCGGACTTGCGGTCACTTCTTTGATTTCCCATGAAATGACTACAGCTTCCGTGGAAAGAGTCCCTCGGAGTATGCAAAGCGCGAGCTAATTCTCCCTGGCATGGGGGCGTGCACACCATGATCTTTACTTCAACTAAACCTATATAACTTTTTGGGTTTGAATCCCTGTTTGTTCTCTATGCTATCATAGCCACAGGACTTGACTTTAGGAATTACTGTCATCTTAAAATTTCAGACACCCTTGCAACTTATATTTCATCCCAGAATCGTGCAAAGTCTTTTCTCCATGACACTAAAAAATTCTTTTCTCGGTATAAAATACAGTAATCTTACTGGCTCCTCTTCCTCGCGTCCTTTCTGACATTTTCAAAAAAATGTTAACTCTTAACTTTGCTTCTTCCTCTTGACCAGCACAACTGTCGTCTAACCTTCCACTAAAGCCGAATTCTTTGCTCAAACATTTGCTTCTAATTCTACCTTAGAGGATTTCAGTGCTATTCCTTCTTCTCCACCTCCCTCCAACATATTTATGTTAATATTGCAATTTCTACTAAAGGTGTTATTTCTGCTTTTTTGAGCTTATCACTAGAAGGCAAACGGTTCTCAAAACTTGTGCTTTAAACTTCACTAATGGGATACCGTTCAACTGCACGCTTTCTTATATTACGCTAGTTCAGAAAAAGCAGAAATGAAACCTTAAGAATGAATTGGAAGGAGGTGGAGAAGGAGGAATAGCTCCGGAATTATCTAAAGTGGAATTGGAGAGAACTGTATGAGAAAACTGTTAAGCTTTGGCAGAAGAATAAGACATCTTTAGTACACGTCAGGAGAAACTAGAGTAAAGGATGAAGAAGAAACAAAGTTTTATTTGGCATTTTTAGTAAAATGTCAAGAGCGTGAGGAAAATGAACCAAAAAAATATTTGTATTTTCTACAGAGAAAGAGTTCTTATTATTAAGTAGGATAAATTTAGCACGATTCCGGGATTTAAAATAAGAAACATAACATTTTGGAGTTTGAAGAGCGACCATGATTCCTGAAGGCAGAATACCTGTGGCTAATAGCATGAGAACGAGCAGAGTTAAACCTACAATAGGTTTCTAAACTTTAAGTTAAAGGGAAAGAACACGGAATGTACACCTCTTTTAAGTTAGAATAAAGAGTGCAATTTTGTAAAAATATATATATATATATATATATATATATATATATATATATATATATATATATATATATATATATATATATATATATATATATATATATATATATATATATATATATATATATATATATATATATATATATATATATATATATATATATATATATATATATATATTATATATATATATATATATATATATATATATATATATATATATATGGTATATATATATATATATATATATATATATATATATATATATATATATATATATATATATATATATATATTCGTCATAACCATTCTTAAACACTCGTGATTTGCTTCACCCCTAGTGTTTTGCTTTAAATACGTCAATTTACATGCTATAGTGATATCTGAGTAACTCTGGCTCTAATCCTACATTTAGTTTTTAAATTATATTAATACTTTCTCACCTGTAGTTCAAACTTTATTAAAGACATCTTTTTGCACTTTAATCTGTCTAACGTAAGAACTCAGAGTAGTTTCTACGCTAACTACCCTAGGAGTGACTACAACTTTGACACTAAGAACGCTACGGTGACTTCCGAAAAGATGGGAAGGTTGCTGTTATCGTCGATGGGATGAGCAGGTTCATTCTGTCTTAAAGTTTTTTCCTCCTCTAAATTTATGGTTCGGTTAAATTTGTTATATCATAGCCTATGTAACCCTAAGTATTCTATAGCCTGATATTAATTATAGCCTATGTAATCGAGTTTATGACATGCTGCTCAGAAGGCATACATCCCGTTGTTTTCAAGGAGTATGCTTCTGAGCTGGGATATAATTCTTTTGGTTCTCTTTACCACAGTTATCATAATGTTAATAAATTTTCTGTGTTTGAAGAGTGCGAATATATAGATAAACAAATATCAATATCATAGGCACCAATTGCAACTATTACTGCCATATATTATAAACATTTTTGCATGCAGTAATAACACTGCACGATAACTTTAATTTTGTAAATCACAAGAATGAAGCTAAAATTGTTCTAACTGTACAATTTCAGCAACTATTTTTTACAGGAGAAAAGGTGTAAAAATTATATATATATATATATATATATATATAGATATAAAGAGTATATATATATATATATATATATATATATATATATATATATATATATATATATATATTTAAGAATATATATATATATATAATATATATATATATATATATATATATATATATATATATATATATATATATATATATATATATATATATATATATATATATATATATATATATATATATATATATATATATATATATTTATATATATATATATATATATATATATATAGAGAGAGAGATAGATATATATATATATATATATATATACAGATATATAGATATATATATATATATATATATATATATATATATATATGGCTATTCAGTACGATCTTTCACCGAAAAGGTATATTTAATAAAAAAAATTATTTTTTCCACTTTAGAGTGGACGCATTGAAAAGAGAGTGGAAAAAGAAAAGAGAAGATTCAGAAGAAAGGAATTAGAGAAGAGGACCAAGAAACACAAGAGCTGGCAACGAGGGATTGGAAGTTTGAGTGCTGGGGAAGGAGATGGTTTCTGAGAGAACATTTGATCAGACTGCGCAAAAACTGTTAAGAAAAAGGAAATAAAATATAAAATTTTATAAAATTTAAACAAAATAAAAATCTATTTTAATTAACGGAGGAGCAGCAAAATTTAATTCTTGGTTCTTTTTGATATAAGTTAATTAAGTAAAATAAATGGACCAACAATATTTTGGATTTAGTTATTTATTATAAGAAGAATGAACATTCGGCGGAGTCGGCTCGTATAGGTCAAGAAGGAATGATCAAGCACCAAAATAGCGTCCGGTAGCTCAGCGGTAGAGCACTCGCCCAACTAAGCGAAAGACCCAGGTTCGTCACTGGTCGGTCGTGTGAGTGTGAGCTATTCTCTTCTTGGCTCCGTCTTGCTCAGACAAAAATTGAGCACACCCCCTCCTAGATTAGGGCTCTGCCCGTGAGCGGTGGTGTTAACTGTAAAAAAAATAAAAGATAAATAAATTTTAAGCCATTAGTTTAAATTTTATGATTTTAACTAATGTTTTATTTAACATCATTATTATTATTATTATTATTATTATTATTATTATTATTATTATTATTATTATTATTATTATTATTATTATTATTATTATTATTATTATTATTATTATTATTATTATTATTATTATTTAAAATGTTTATGCTCATATTTTTATCCTAACTTCAAGTTTCAACCGAAGAACTTGAAGAGATTTAGGGCGTCATCCATTTCAGAGTTATTATTATTATTATTATTATTATTATTATTATTATTATTATTATTATTATTATTATTATTATTATTATTATTATTATTATTATTATTATTATTATTATTATTATTATTTAGAAATTCTACATCAGCTTTTGTTTTAATATGTTTTACTTTTAGCTTCCAATTCCCTAAATATTTTCTTCTGATATTCATTTAATTTCCTTAATACTATTCTAGAGAATAATTTCCAAAGAAAGTATGAGGCATATTTATATTTATTAGATCCTGACCGGTTTCGTCCGTAAACCTTGGACATCTTCAGAGTTTCGATTCTAACAATTGAATGAATTATTTTAACACTAGATTTAAAAAATTAAATTTACAAATTAGATTTTAGATTTTAGATTTTAGTATTTCATATTATATTTAACTTAAGGTACAAAACTCTGAAGATGTCCGAGGTTTACGGACGAAACCGGTCAGGATCTAATAAATATAAATATGCCTCATACTTTCTTTGCAAATTATTCTCTAGAGTAGTATTAAGGAAATTAAATGAATATCAGAAGAAAATATTTAGAGAATTGGAAGTTAAAAGTAAAACTTATATTATTATTATTATTATTATTATTATTATTATTATTATTATTATTATTATTATTATTATTATTATTATTATTATTATTATTATTTTTATTTTTATTATTATTATTATTATTATTATTATTATTATTATTATTATTATTATTATTATTATTATTATTATTATTATTATTATTATTATTATCATTATCATTATTATTATTATTATTATTATTATTATTATTATTATTATTATTATTATTATTATTATTATTATTATTATTATTATTATTATTATTATTATTATTATTATTATTATTATTATTATTATTTGCAAAGAATCTCCTAATTTCCAATATTCATTATCTTTCACAAATCACTTTGCGAATGTATTATCATTATTATGCATTATTTAAGATTTGTATTCAAATTCCAATCAGTCATAGTTGACATAATTTCTCAAGGAATCGCAAATTATATAATTTTAAGAAATGTAAATGAAAAAAATCGCAAAAAAAATATATTTTTTAATTATCTGATATTTAAACTATGAACTGGAAAGTGTGTGTGCGTTTCATGTCAGTTCATTTAAAGACACGAAAAAGTTGTCTGCATATCAAAATCAATAAAATGTGACATTCAAAACGTATTGAAATCAACATTTATAAATTCATGACCTCAGGCGCAAACTCTTGACTCATGAATAGATGAATAATAAAAGATGTCGAAAAATGTAGCGATCCAAACACTGGGTCGAGTTGAGTCTTGGTTTACGATTTTTTTTAGCAGTTTAGCAACTTTTCATCTTTAATTTTCATATTTTTAATTGTATTTATATTTAAATTTTCGCCTCTCTCTCTCTCTCTCTCTCTCTCTCTCTCTCTCTCTCTCTCTCTCTCTCTCTCTCTCTCTCTCTCTCTCTCTCTCTCTCTCTCTCTCTCTCTCTCTCTCTCTCTCTTTCTCTCTCTCTCTCTCTCTCTCTCTCTCTCTCTCTCTCTCTCTCTCTCTCTCTCTCTCTCTCTCTCTCTCTCTCTCTCTCTCTCTCTCTCTCTCTCTCTCTCTTAGAGGCAGTTGCAGACAGCCATCTATTAAATTATTAATCTTTAAATCTATAAATTCTAAATCGAAAACACAAGTTTTCGTCCACTCAAGCAGCTCACCCTGAAATGGATTTTTCGTTTTATAAATTCTCATTCTCACTAAATCTCTCCAGTCGGTCATATATATATATATATATATATATATATATATATATATATATATATATATATATATATATATATATATATATAGTATATATATATATATATATATATATATATATATATATATATTATATATATATATATATATATATATATATATATATATATATATCTATATATATATATATATATATATATATATATATATATATATATATATATATATATATATATATATATATAATATAAATTTGCTTGAACGCAAGTAGAATATTTATAGGATAGGCACCCTAGGCACGTAAAATATTACTTTAATAAAACATCACAGATAAAATTATGAAATATTAACAAAACAAAGTAACTATTAGCTTTTGCCTAAGACAATCAAAGGCCTCTGTCCGATGGAATGACAAGAATATACAAAAATAAAAAAAGTTAAATGAAAAATATTGTTTA
>JABUQX010139408.1:17500-26716 GCA_015478945.1 Trachelipus rathkii | reverse complement strand
TAATTATATATATATATATATATAATATATATAGTATATAAATATATATATATTAAATATATATATATTATATAATATATATATATATATATATAATATATATATATATATATGATTATTAATATATATATATATATATATATATAATATATAATATATATATAATAATATATATTATATTTATAATAATATATATATAAATATATATATAAGTATTAGGTGATCTCACGAGTTATGTAATCACGTTATCACCGTACGGAATGTTTAAGTATTTTAAAATGTGTAGAGTAAGAAGACAGAAAAGCATTAAGAGGATGGATAATGTACGTTTTGGGTGTCTGGCACGCGCATTACGAAAACCGCGCACAAACATGGGAATATCGAATGGGATGATATATTTCTTCGCACATTGGTTTCTAAAATGCATTATAAAAAATGAGGTGGGGGCCTCTTCTCCCTCTCGACTAATTTGATACGTGGTCGTTTCCACGCCAATGATACCCATAAACAACTACGATGGCCATCCGTAGACACTCATGTGGCCTACAAAGCCGAACGATACATGTTGTCAATAGGGAAAATAAACTAGGTAAAACAATAGATACCAATAGTTATTTATAAATTATATACAGCTAACAAGTAAATTAAATTAAAAATACCTAATGCTACCCTTTTAGATGTACATTGATATGTACTATGTAGCCAAATAAAATACAGGGCGGTGAAATGTGTACAACCAAAACTAAAGCCTCCATATGGAGGTTGTACAGCTAACAAAACGTGTCCATATGAAATAATTAGTTGGTTAAATGCATAAGCATAATCCCATAATTTATAAATAATCGATTACAGCCTAACAAAGAAATTTTAAATTAAGAAAGTACCTAATGCATACCCCTTTTAGATTAACATTGATTTGTACTATGTAGCCTAATAAATACGGCCAGTGTGAATGTGTACAACCAACTAACAGCTATCATATGGAGTTTATGTCATAACCTGAATTATGCATAATAAGTGTAGTGAAACGTATAACTTCAGAGTGGGTTGTTTAGTCAGAGCCATACACTTGGAACTTGCCACGTGACCAGTATACGCACGACGAAAAGCGTGACAATGTTGGAGGTGTACATTGCGCAAAACAGGAATGCTCGCAGAGCTGCAGCAGAATATGGACAACGTTATCCAACATCGACGACCGCCGAGCCACATGACATTCCATAGAGTTTTACAGGACGGTTTCAAGGTACAAGGTCGAGTAGTATCAACCCCCGCATCACAATTTACGGTATAGGGGTTGATGTGTCTTACAGTTCGGACGTTCGACTGCGACGTTCTGTTACCACCCATGAAATCCAACGTCCTCATTACAGTAGGCTAGTTCGGTCTTGGGAATATCTAAGGAAACCATACGACGGATTGGTGTTGTCACTATAAGCAAATGTATCTCATAATATGGCAACTATATCAATGTTTTGCGATGTGTTGTGCAGTCGTGGATGACCAAAAATTAGAGTGCTGTGCTTGGCGTGGCATTCCTGGGGGAGTGTCAGGTAGATTTGACCTGTCTATTGCATGTAACAAAATCATGTGAGAGTGTTTTATAGGAAAAGGCTATTAACAGTTTATACAAGGCCATATGAACGCGAATGTACATTGTCTCGAAACAAGGTTACCAATAACGGTAAGGTGGAAAGCCTAGAGGGAAGATTTGACACTTTGTTGGATGAGAAGTGGTGTGTTGTTGGGAATGATACCCATATCTAACCAGGCCGGAGGATATTGGGATTTGAGATGCATTCACTTAGCGATCGACATAATGGTGTTTATCGTCAAGATGCAACGTTTGATTTATAACCAGTGTGTGATAAATTTGTGTAAGTATAACGTGCGAAGAATAGGATAAGAGATGATTAATAATCGTTTGGCGTGCTTTATAGGTTTTCGTTTTCTTGAGAATTGTAAATTTTTTCGAGGACAGCGATTACGATTTCTAGAACATTTCTTTTTGCTCTAGTAAATGTTTTCATTATACCGTCAATTAATGTTATTCAGAATGAGAGAGATAAAATCTTTCAATACTAAAAGTTCCGGATGGCCCAATTATAACTTCAAGCAACGAACTATACATTTCCCCTGCGACGATGGAAAGTTCGCGTCGGGAAATCAATGTTTGCCTAAACTTTATGTGAAAACATGACGAAATAAAAATGTATGTAAATGTTGCCCAGCAACATTAATAATAAAATGGCGGAGGGCCTATAGTGATAACCTAAATCCGTAATCTGCAAAAGCAGAACCTGTAAATACCAATTGAAGGCTTAAGGGCGTCAGTATCGAATCAGATAAATGATTCTGGATCACATTTATATCACATTATCCTAGGAATTCTGCGGCTTTCTTTTTCATCTTCATTTAACCTTGCATCAAAGATATGAAATAGTTTTTTAGCTTTATGCGGTCACTTGTGTAGTGTCGTGTTTTGATAATGTGGTCAATATGTTCATTGATAATTTTTGGGAGTTAGTCTTCAAACATACCGTGTACGCTGGGTTTAAATGATCCCAGTAACCTTCGCGGCCTGATGGGATTCATTCGGGCCTGGTTGTTCAATAAGGGAAGAGTTCCTCCCGAAGTAGAATAACCAAACGTACCAAAAACTTAGGAGAAAAGAGAGAATAACAAACCGGCAGTCCTCCCGAAACTGGTATTAAGGCCATGCACAGGAGTAGAAAATGGGCGCCAGAAAGGATCTGTGAAGCAATGATTTTATATATCGTCGTCAAAGTAAAATGATTAAAAAGGCTACATCTTGTCACACAGATACAACATTATTGGTGATGAGCACCACGTGGTAATTGTATCTAATGCTTTGACGACGAACTGACGTTACTTCATCTCTTCTTGCATGTTTTTGCTGGATAGTTCACTTCACCGGTGTAAGAGTTCAGTTTAATGCCGATATCTTCCGTTATTAAGCAAACGATAATAAATTTACATTACATTATCAATTGAAATGAAACCTTGTATTTAATCTACTATGTATCGCTGTCATGCAAAACAAAACTTAAACAGCAGAAAATAACCATTTCGTTATTAATCTTCAACTCTATGCCTTCACATATGTCACAGTTTTTCTCAGATACTATTTGTGGTGCCATAGCTTTATTTATGTCATTTACTGAAATCACTTGAAAGCCAACTATTAGGTTATACATTGAAAACGTTGGCGTGTGATGGGTAGCATACGCGCTTTTTGAGAAAGTACGTATATCAAACCGAGTATCAAAATAACGCACCCCTTCCGAGGAATCCCACACTACGTATTTTTCTACTCCGTAGCATGTCTCCAAGGCAAGCCGGGATAATGAATACTACTTTAAATAATCCAGGATACAACATCCCATTTCAAACAAGAACATCCTCCCATGGTGTTTGTGCGGCGGTTTTAAGAAAAAGTACCTTTCCGTCATTGCCTGTGCAGGGCATTGCGTGTCTAGTACAACCGAATCGAAGAAATAAGCGACTTATTATTGGTATTCACTCATACAAAATGCAATTTATTTAATATAATAAATTATACGAAACTTATATTTCCTAGCCCTATATTTCTGATTTAAAATCATCCGGCTCGCTGAATAACGCTGATAAAGCAGAAATACGTAGAGTAAAGCACCGCGGTGTGTCTATATTAATAAATAAAATATTTAGTAAAGTCCTAACGCTTTACATTAAATTTTAAAATAAAATAAATGTAAAATTTATTTAAAATTTTTCATATGAGTAAATGCTTCTTACGGTCAACAAGTTTCGTTTGTTAGAAACACACACGCACTTTCACACACACACACACACCACACCACACACACACACACACACACACACACATCAACACACACCACTACACACCACACTACACACACAACATCAGCCACTAAGATATACTAATACAGACTATAATAGATATATATATAATATTATATATATATTAATATTTAAATAAAAATACATATATATTATATATATATATATATATAATAATATATTAAACAATTAATATAAAATTATAATATTATAAATTATCGAATAATTAATACTTAATATATATATATATAATCATATACTATATATAATATATATTATATTATAAATTATATATTTTTATATATTATATTATGTATATTTTTATATTATATATATAATATATATAATAATTTAATATTAAATAATATATTATATAATATATGTTTAATATATATATAATATATATATATATATATATATATATAATATATAATATAATATAATATATATAATATATTTATGATATATATATATATATATATATATATTATATACTATTAATATATAATATAATATATATAATATAATTATATTAATTAATATATAAATAAAATATTATATATAATTATGTATAGTATGATATAATATATATATATATATTATAATATATATAATTTAATATATATATATATATAATTATAATAATGATATATATATATGTATATTAATTATATCATATATATATTATATAATAATAAATATACAGTATAATAATAGATATAAATATATATATTATATATTTGTGTGATAAAATGTAAAAATGCATACCAATATTTTGGACCCGGAGCCGGGCCTTGATATATATTATATATATATATATATATTATATATATATTAATATAATTATATTATATATATATAATAAATATATAATATATATATATATTAAATATATTATTATATATTATATTAATATATATATAATAATTAATATATATATATAATATATTAATATATAATATAACCTAAATGTAATAAGGTATAGCACAAGGGACGTCCCAACATAATTTATCTGATAAGAATATAATTCTAAGTCCAAATCAATAGTATATATATATGATTCAGTTATTATATAAATATTTAAATTATATATATAATTAATATTAATATAAATATATTATAATATATTAAATAATAATATTAATAATCAATTAAATAAATTATTAATAATATATATAATATATAAAAATAAAATATATAATATAATAAATATTATATTAAAATGGTAGATATCATTATATATATAATATAAATAGTTATATATATTAATATATGACTTCTTTTAACCATATCGATAGATTAATTATAATATTTAGATTTTATGGGCTTGCAAACATTATTTTATCAACATAATAAATATGTGTAAGTACTACTTGATTCATATTTTACCTTATTTAATAATAAATATACCTAATAGATGACTGATAATGTACTATCTGAGCGACGACATCCGCATCCGCAACCAAAGTCGTCGGAACATTCCCACCGCCGCGACTATACCG
Source organism: Trachelipus rathkii (assembly GCA_015478945.1). Classification (NCBI taxonomy): domain Eukaryota; kingdom Metazoa; phylum Arthropoda; class Malacostraca; order Isopoda; family Trachelipodidae; genus Trachelipus; species Trachelipus rathkii. Next base: position 21,350 of record JABUQX010139408.1, on the reverse strand, counting down.
ACCGTGATCACTACCGTTTCCACAGCGATAATCCGCCCTAGTCACGCGTTATTATTATGTTCTTATTGCCGCATATCCTGATGAGATGTTTAAGGGGATCCGGCTAATTACTATCCGGCCCAGTTCCCTAATATATTATATATATATTTAATATAATATATATATTAATATAATATAATTTAAATTATATAGTATATATAATATATTAAGATATATATATATATATTAATTATTATTTAATTTAATATTATAAATTATAATATTATAATATTATATAATAAATATATAATATCATATTATAATAAATATATATATATAATATATATATATTATATAATACTATATATATATATATATATTATATATAATATTTAACTTATAAATACTTAATCATATATACTGAGATAATAAATTGTACAAGAAACCATGCCAACACCTAAACATAAAACTTGACCCTAATTTTACCTACATCAAAAAAAAAAAGTGATAAATTTTAATAAAAAGTATATAATATAGATAATATAAATAATATAAATAATTAATAATACATAATAATATATAATAATTAAATATATAATATATAATAATAACAATTGAGAGAAACAAAACTTCAGAGACATTCATTTGGTATGTTTAGTTGGATAATAAATATATGAAGCAGGCCTTACAAAATATTTTATTTTAAAAGCCCTAATTTATCTCCTAATTTTGAATGACACTGACCGGTTCAGCCCTAAAAGTAGTGCGCAAATAATAAAAAGTTAAAAGGGAAACTAGAAAAATTATAGAAAAATAAAATGCCAAGACTACCGAAAAAGGGTATTGGACAAGTATGGAAACGGGGGGAAGGGAATCGCGGGTACAAAGGAAATTTGCATTGAAAAGTACTCCCAAAGGAGAGAGTGAGAGGTCGCTGCTGATCCTCTCTTAATGAACCAACTTTATGGTATTAAATTATCTAGCAAACAAGAGATCATGTAATTCTCATAATACCTTCTATTATTGTAGATATATTTACTGATAAGATACAATATATTTATTAATATATTTAAGGTTATTTAAAGTCATAGCTGTCAATTATTTGTAGTTAAGAATCAGACTCAATTAAAACACCCCAATATAACCCAGCAGTATATATACTTTAATGTACTCAATCACTCGTTTCGAGTTTGAATTAATTGTCGACTTTAATTTTCGGATTTAGTTCATAAAGAATAGTTTTTAGATTTAACAACATTTAAATTAAAACACAATATAATAATATAATAGTTGAATTAAATAACTACTTAAAAATAAAATTAATTAATATAATACCCTCATAAATAGATTATTAAAACAATAGTATATATACTGGTACAGAAAAAAAAGCTTAACAACAACATCATCATACCCCTCAATAAATCTCCAAAATTTTTATAAACTTATACTGTCTTTCATAACTAATGTGAACCAAAACAATTATATTAATATAAATATATACCACTTACTAACCAACACATTGTAAAATCCAAATTTAATAACTAAACCAAAATATTTATATAGTTATATATTACTAAGTTACCCTGACGACATCTCGCTGGCGGTAGCAGTAGTAGTGGCACTCCTCAAGGTAAGGACCATATATAAAGACGTTTATTTATTTATAATAGAATTTCATACTTACTAGCTATTTATTCTTTATGGGGAAGAAGAACATCTTTAGTTATTTTATCCATAAGAATCGAACCTAGGACACTCAGCATAAGTCTTAATCATTGTCAAATTCGTCGTTTTGTTAGGTTACGTAGTAGAAGCATGACGATATTCCTGGCTAGTGTTCGTATCGTACGATTCTTATCACCTAATTATATAAAATAACATTCAAAAACTTCTCCAAAAGGATATATTTCTTAAATATTAATGAAAATAACTCGGAGAGAAGGAATAACTGTAAAGGTGCAAAACCAGTAAGAGTAAAGTCGTATTTTAAGTCGCTTAGGTTAAAGGACTTTATCTTATGTGTTCTTGTAAAGAGATTCCAAAGCTCCTTCATGTTTAAAGCAATCTTTTTATTTCCTGTAAGTAGTAATAAAAAAAATGATGAATGTATTTTTTTTCCTACTTTGTTGTAAAAGGAATCAATAATAATTTATTTAAATCGGACAGTAAGTAACAAAATTAACTTGTTACAAATTTCAGAAGCCACCGGACAAGTATATAAATTTAAATAAATTAACTTTCAATATAATATATATATTATATATATATATATAATATCTATATATATATCGTTTCATAAATATTTCACTTGCTTAAGTAAAACTTTTTTTGACCCTTCAAACATGTTGGCACTGTATTTACCAACCTCTACACTGGTGGGCAAAAATCAAACTCTTACCTTAAGTCCATAAGGTGTTCATTCTCGTATACACCTGTCAGCTCTAATCATAGTCATCATGCCAAGATAAAGCATGACGGTGTTTGATGAAAGGGTGCAAGCCATAGAAGGAGAAGAAAAAAAAGATGCAAAAAGTTATTACAGATGTAACCAGTAAATATATAAGAAATGAGCAAGGCAGTCAATTTCAGTCAGTTGAACCTGGAGACAATAGAGAAGAAGACGAGAGAGAAACGTGCTAAACGAGTCGACACGATCTATCATCACATGCGGAGAAATGGACTAGTAAGAGAAAGAGAAGAGAAAAAAAACTATAATATATATATATAATACATAATAATATATATATATATACTATATATTATACTATAAATATATAATATATAGATATATATTATATATACCATATATAATATATATATATATATATATATACTATATATATGAGAATGAAAAATGGTAATTTTGACAGAAGTGTTGTTCGTTTCACTAGATGCATTTGCGAGAAAAACATTTTTTTTTTTTTAAGAAATCTTTTGATATTGAAAATATCCGACGAAGACATGCCGTGAAGGGTTAATATATATATATATATAATATATATATATATATAATAATATATTATATATAATATATATATATATAAGATAATATATATATATATATATATAATATAATATATATATACTATATAATATATATATATATTATGGTGTTCACATGATTTAAATTTTGCATGCGTTAACATACTGTTATTGCAAATTCTTAGAATTTTCCCCAACTTCCCATATATAATATATATAATATATTTATATACTATATATATATATATATATATATATATATATATTAAAATATTAATATATAATTTATTATTATATATATATATATATATATATATATATATATATATAATTTCTTAGAGTGAATTGGGGCTTATGTATGAACGGTACTCAAGCATTATACATACATAAATAATGCGTTTTCTGTGGCACGTTATGTAATGTTATTTTTAGGTAATAAGTTGAAATACCCCATGGGCACCGTGTGGTCTTGAAATCTCGTTTGATGCCCATGGGACTTACTTATGCCTTATTTCATCCCATGGGCAAAATTGGGTAGAAGCTAAATCCCAATACTAATGTTATTTGACCCTATATTCGTCGTGTTAAATCAGTAATAGTAGTAGTATTAGTAACAATAATAATAATTATTAATATAATAATAATAATAGTAATAATAATAATAATAATTGTAATAATAAAAATAATAATAGTAATAATAATAATAATAATAAGTAATACCTGTAATATATTATTCTTATCATATAACCTATTTTTTATGATTTTTGTATAATATATTATTCTTATTATTATTAATTCCTTCATTACTTGGTCACCTTTTTGGGTGAGGGAAGGGGGTAATATTATTTTGCCTTCCCCCCTCAACGCGATTATTAGTATTATGAATATA